>CM021105.1:618965885-619229994 GCA_007115665.2 Sequoiadendron giganteum | reverse complement strand
AAAAATGGGTTTATAGGATGAAAGAGGAGGATGGAGGTAAGAAAAGATTTAAAGCCAAATAAGTTGTAAAGGGATTTGCACAGAAAAGGGGTATTGATTTTGATGAAATATTTTCTCCTGTTGTTAAAATGACTTCTATTCATACTATTTTAAGTATTGTGGTTGCTGAAGATTTGCATTTAGAACAACTTGATCTGTTAAAATGACCTTTCTCCATGGTGATTTGGAAGAGGAAATATATATGGAACAACGACAAGGATTTGAGGTCAAAGGTAAGGAGAAACTAGTGTGCAGATTGAAGAAAAGTTTATATGGCTTGAAGCAAGCACCTCAACAATGGTATATTAAATTTGATAGTTTTATGGCTGAACAAGGCTTCAACAAGTGTAATTTAGACCATTGTGTTTATTTTAAGAGGTTAGATGAAGATAGCTACATTATTTTATGTTTATATGTTGATGATATGCTTGTAGCGGGGTCTAACATGGATCACATAAAGGAGTTAAAACAACAATCAGAAAATTCATTTTCTATGAAGGATTTGGGGGTAGCAAAAAAATCCTTGGTATGGAGATTACAAGAGATAGGAAAAACAATTTTTTTTTTTTTATCTTAGGCTGATTATGTTAAAAAGGTGTTGCAAAGATTTCATATGGAGAATGCAAAAGCTATCAGCACACCTTTTCCCAATCATGTCAAATTGACTAAGGATATGTGTCTAGGAGGAAGAAAAAATGTGCAAGGTACCATATGCTTCAGCTGTAGGTAGTTTACTATACACCATGGTATGCACAAGACCAGATATTGCACATGCAATAGGAGTTGTTAGCAGTTATATGAGTCATCCCAGACTTGAGCATTGAAATGCGGTAAAAGGGATTCTCAGGTTTGAGAGGTACATCCAATGAATGTTTATGTTTTGGGGGCTCTAATAAAAATTTAAAAGGCTATGTTGATTCAGATTTGGTAGGGGATATAGATACTAGGCAGAGTACCATAGGTTATGTATTTACAGTTGGTGGAAGAATAGTGATTTGGATTTATCAGTTGCAAAAGGTGGTTGCTTTATCCACCACCGAGGCAGAGTATGTGGCTGCAACAGAGGCAACAAAGGAGATGATATGGTTGCAAATTTTCATGGAAGAGTTGGGTAAACAATAGGCTGAAAATCACTTGTTTACAGACAACTTGAGTGCTATACATCTTGCAAAGAATTTTGCCTTGCACTCTAAAACCAAACACATACAGCTAAGATATCATTTCATTCGGTCAGTGTTAGAGGATGGACAAGTAAAGTTGGAAAAGATACATACAGATGGAAATCCAGTGGATATGTTTATGAAGGCGGTGATAAGGGAGAAGCTGAGCTCCTCTTCAACTTCAGTTGGCCTTCAAGGTTGAATTCAAGTATAATAGAGCAACATGGTCCAATGTGCTTATTTCCAACAGGAGTTGTAAGTGCAATGGTGTCGTCCAGGTTTAGTCTCCAAGTGGGAGATTGTTTGGCATGGATCTTGATCAGTCTCCAAGTGGGAGATTGTTGGTATGTCGTGACTGATCATGCTATACTATACACTCTTCATGTATCTGACCCCAATTTTTTTTCTCCTATTTTTTCATAGCGTCATTGAAAAAGGAAAAATCACCGAAAAAGGGAAAAACCTGACTTTGTATAACCCTAATCTGGAAGCTTCTAAAAAGTTTGTTATAAGGGGTTGGGATGTGAGTTGTAGTATGATGAAAAAAGGTGATTATTCACGATATTGTAATATGTTTTTCACTGGATAATACAAATATTGGATGGTTGCGGTTTGGTGGACGTAGCCCATATTGGGTGAACCACCTTAAATTCTTTGTGTTATATTTTTTTGTGTGTGTTTTATTTCTTAGTTTATTGTTCAAATATGCATTTAACTTTTAGATATCTACCTTCTAACCCTAACATTGGGTTCACCAAAATGAACCACCAAAAATGAAATTAAGGGAAAGAGAATTCCCTAATAGGCTCCTAGGGTTTTCCACCTAGGAGCTGGTTGGTAAAATGCCTCTTTCGCACTTAATTATTTTTTGGGTTACATTCAAGGTTAGAGGCTTAAAGGTGTGTGGTGTGTGATATGGAATGCCCTAAATGCTAAGAAATGGATAAAAGTGATTGGATACTAATGATAAAATTAATAAATGAACTATGTTTGAAAACATATAATGTTGAGTTCACCAAAATGAACCACAAAAAATGAACTAAGGGAAAGAGGATTCCCCAATAGGCCCCTAGGGTTTTCCACCTAGGAGTTGGTTGGTAAAATTCCTCATTCACGCTTAGTTACTCTTGGTGTTAATTCAAGATTAGGGGTAGATGATGGGGGATACAAAATGTGTTTATTAATGATGTATAAATGTATTAAAATGAAAAAAATGATTTATTGATGCTAGTTCTAAGAAATGCAAAGTGCTGGAAAATACAATGTTGTATGCAAACATTAAACTAAATGATCTAGAAATGTAAATTAAACTAATTTTTTTTTGTAAAACTGGAAGTGTGCACCTTGAGCTGAAAACGGATGGCATGAAGGTCTGGAATCCTAATAAAACTAATGCAAAAGCCAACTTGGACGCTTGTGCCAATTTGGGCAACTTAGTCCCAGATCTGGAAAAACTGCTCCGAAGCTTGTTTCTGACAAAAGGGTATCTAAATCCACATAAATCTCTGAAACACATGTGTAGTGGGACTAAGTCACCAATAATGGTGACTTAGTCCACTTTGTCTTTTCTACAAGTCCGAAAGTGGAATTCAAAGCCCTTGGTCTGCACTTTCTACTTCTCCAAGTATCCAGTTCTGAAACTTTGATCTTTGACACTATAAGAGAATTTTAGTGGATGTTTTTCCCTAGTCAACAAGGAGGTGTCTTCAACAAGTCTTCAATCCATTCTTCAATTATTTCCAAACCTATAAAATACCTAAATCTGCAAACACACAAGGAGAGAAAGAGAAATGTTGATTGTTAGGGATTGAGGGTTTGCCTTGGTCAAACCCCTTTCAAATAATTAAATCAAGTGATTAAATAAGATAAAAAAGCATGAAATGTGAAGTAATGGACTTAGTACCTTTCCATGAAGATAGATCTTGAGTTGCTACAATAAGGTGGAAGATTCAACGCTTGAATGCTTCAGAAAGATGTCTTGATGACCTAGAATGTAGAAACCCTAGCTTGCTTGAGAAGATGAGAGACAAGGAATGAATGTGTGATGTGGAAAGTTAGGAGATGCAAAATGAGGGGAAAAACCCTTATTTATACATGTTATGCCCTAATTTCCCAAAAATAGAACCTCACAGGCCGACCTTAGGGTTTAGGAGACAAAATCCTACCAAAATGTTAAGTTAAATTTGATTTTTTATGCCACATGGGACTAAGTTTCCCAAGGTGGCGACTTAGTCCACCTAGGAAATTTTTAGTGGTTGTTGGGAATTAAAATGTGATTAACAATGTTTCATAGGATTTTCTTTCGAAACACACTTAAGTTGGACCTGTAAGTACATTAAGGGGTCATTTTAGCATAAGAAAGGGTTGATTTAGTGATCACAAGCTTAGGAAAGTGTAAAAATGTGTTACAAAACCTTACAAAACTTTGAAACAAGGCTTGGAAAGGGATAAAAAGAGGTCCAAAATCCATAGGAAAGGCCCAAAATGAGTGAAAAGTGTCAAGGCTACACTTTTTTGTGACAATCCAATCAATCCTATCCTTCAATTGACATCCTACCATCCATTGCTTGGTATATTGTGATTGAGCATTGGATCATCCAAATATTATTTCTAAAATACGAAGCTTTTATTCTTAATATAAGCTTGTCATTGCCTGTATATCATGACACATCGTCGATCTTGCCTCATCATTTAGGGTCCTCCATCATGTCGGTCTTCATTAGGTCTCATCCTATGCCTTCGTCCGTTCGATTTGATTAAAGTGTGAGAAGTCGGATTCATTGTTCATGACATGACATGACATGAAGTTATTAATATCCTTATTAGCTACCAATATCTGAAATAGTACAGCCTACTGGCTTCTTTTGATTTGGTTGTGTCCATCCCTCATGATTCATCTGTCTGGTCCCATCTTTTATCGCCGATCCTTTTGTCGAACTACGTTGCTCCTGTGCTTTCACATAGGAAAGGATAATCATTTGATCAACCCTTGGGGAATTTTTCCATCCAGTCTTTGTCATTCATCATGGTCTCCATTTTCCTCTTTCCACTTTTATCCATGGTTAGTTTCAGTATTTTATTAAACTATGAGGGCTCTGTGCTTTCATGTAGGCAAGGCTGATCTTTGATCAACCCCCAAGCCCCTAGGTCTGTAGGGTGTGTCTCGTTGTCACATCTTCAAGTATGTCCCTACCAACTGGTACTTAAAAAAAATGCCATTAATATCATGAGGTTCAATCGATTTCAAGTGTCCAGCATCATGTCGATCACTTAGTTTAGTTTCCATCTTTGGTCTTAACGTGATGCACCCTTCCTAATTAGACCGCATCAATCCCATCCATCCTTTCGGTCCTGTGGAAAAGGATATATTTGAAATTTATTATGATTTTTTGATGCTTTTGACATTTTATTTATCATTTGAGCCTCTTATTATACCTTGTCAGGGTCACCATGATCCATCATATCATGGTGTGCTTTGGTTGGTAAACATAGGGGTGTATCTTGATATTTTTGTCTGCTTCTATCATCTTGGCTGTCCCATGTAGTACCCACCAAGATCCTTGTGGTCTTGTGTTATGTTGGGGAATCCTTTGTACTTGTGGTTATCCCAACATCATGACCCGACCAAATCCCCCATGGTTTTGGAGTGTTGGGATAGCCTTCTTGTTCGTTGTGTTTGTTTCATGCATTCAACACTGATCTGCCTTGGTTCCTCATACCATGGCATTTGGTGTCTTGTGCTATAGCAATAACCAGTGCTCCTAAAATTGGAAAAATAGCATTAGGATTTCATTTCATACCTCATCCTGCTGCATTGCATTTATCCCCCCATATTCCTCTAACCTATGAATAGTGATTTTGGTTGTGCAAAAATTCATCTCCCATCTCCTTTCCTTCTCAGGATTCATACAATTGACAGATGCAGTATCACGTCTACCACCTCACTCATTATCCGTCATTTTGATAGTGATTATAGGGAAAGTACTTGCCATAAGATCAAGAAAATTTGATACACAAATAAAGGAGGCCTGTTCATGCCTCCCATCCTTATGCATGCCCTTATTTACACTCATTTCTATGCTAATTTAATTCAGATATTAATGTTTGTAAGGAATTTAATTACCCCCATCGTTCATGTAGGCTTGCATGTCATTTATAACAATGTCAGTACTAAGGTCATCTCTGTTGTCAAATCCTTGGTCTATTATGTGCAACATGAGAAAAGAAAATGAGATTGATACATAGCCATAAGGAAAGGCATGGTGATCATAGAAAAAGGCGAGTCCAATTGTTAATTAATCTTGATCAATGTCATATTAAATGCAGGTTGAGTACAATTTCATCCTCAAAGGCATCAATATCATCTCATATTGCATATTAAGTTCCCTCATTACATTTCATCTCACGTTGCATTATCATGCCATGTTCATGTTAAGTTGTTTAGATTGACATAGATTTGTTATTCTAAGCACCTTAATTTTCTATCTTATTTTGCATTATCATGTCATGTTCATGTTAAGTTGTTTGGGTTAACAATTCTAAGCATCTTAAGTTAGGTTCATTCCATTATCATTTCATTGCATTATCATTTTAGGTGGTTTAGAATTATTATTCTAAGCATATTAGTCCATCTTATTACATCCATTTCATTATAGGAAAACATCACATTTTTAATTCATTGCATCCTATTGCATTTCCATCTCATAAGTGCATCACAATAACATATCCATGTTGCACATCATGCCATTAAAAGCAAATTGATTTTCCAATGTATATGCATGCATCACCACCCACATCACAAAGCATTAGTAATCTGATCATAACATATCATCCATCACATCCTGCATCACAAATTGTTAAGAATAATGCATTTCATCCACATCATCCACATAGGCATATCACATAAATCATAATAAATGTATACATATATCATAATCATCTACATATCCCATCATAAATCATACACATCCATAAATAAACATCCATAGCATAATAAATACATAGTGTAAATAAGGGCCATCACATAATATATAAAAGGTCAAAACATCACGTCCAACATAAAGTCCATCACAAATCATAAGAATATGTCCATCCACAGTCATCAAATAAAATATATGTACAAAGTGCTACTCAAATATAGGGACCATATTGAAATGAAGGGCATGATCCATTTTTGGTCTGCACTGTGGAACCTGTGGCCTCTGTCCCTGTCCCCTGTCTACACACCCTGCACTTGTCAAAATTGAAATCTTGTCACCCCTATCCTCTCTACCCTGTGTTGGCTCCATCTGATCTCTAAGAGGTGTCTAGAACTGGTCCTCTGTGCGAGGGAGTCTCTCGGTAACTGATGTATCCTCATGTGTGTGTCCCTCTTGATCGTGATGGTTCTGGAATCTATGGTACTGCTTAGATATATGGAGGTACGCAATGTGTGGGATTTGGCACCTATTTGAAGTAAGCCCCCATATAGTACCTGGCCTCTCTGATATACCGATTCCTCTTTGTTGCCTTTGCCCTCACTATATCCCGCTCTACCTTGTACCTCTCTCGTAACCCAACCAGGTATCTCTTCTCTTGATCCCATGCATCCTGTGCCATCCTCAACTGGTCTATCTGTGCCTACATCCGTGACATCTCCTGCACTGCCGCATCCCTCTCACCTTGCAGAGTTTGCACCTGTGCCTCTGCTACCTCTTCCCTCTCTAAGATGGCCCATGTGTCCCCCATCACCACCTCTACATAGTATGTCCTATCCTGGAGTTCATCCCTCTCCCTCCTCAACTCATCTCTCTCTTGCCACACCTCATATCTCTCCCTCTACATGACATCCCTCTCCTCTAACATCATGGAAGCCTCATCTATGAGGGCCGCATAATATCTCTATGCCACACTCTTTTCCTCCTGTAGCCTGTCTACCTCTGCCTGCAATCTCTCCTGATCTGCCTCTGACTCCCTAAGCCTCTACGCTACAATCCTCATTCTCGTCAGTGCTTCTGTCAGTAATACTACTGACTCCTTGGGTGGCGGTGGTACATAAGGTACCATCATGAGTGGCTCCACCTGTATAGCATCCTGTATCCATGAGCCGATGTTGCTCTCCCACATCCTCCATCTCTTCATTAACACTGTCACTAATGCTCGATGAGCTCTAATGTTAGGGTATCCCAACATATGTAGTAGTCCCACCTATGCTAGTGCTGCATGGTCATGGACATTCATCGCCCCGATGGTCACCTCCAGCACCACTAAGTGTCTCTCGTGCATCCTTAACATCTCGATGTTCTGCATCCACACATAACGTTATGTTAGTTTTCATCTATTTTTTCTTATTTTTCTATCATTCTTCCTTGCCCTGGGTTTCTGGTGAATTCAACTGTGCTAGTGGAAAATTCGCCCTTTCTCCCCCGTCTAGTCAAATTCGCCCCTTCTGGTGGCGAATTCACCCTTTCTCCCCCGTCTAGTCAAATTCACCCCTTCTAGTGGTGAATTTTCCCTTTTAGTCAAATTCACCCCTTCTGATGATGAATTTTCCCCTTCTCCCATGTCTAGTCAAATTCACCCCTTATGGCAATGAATTCACCCTTTCTCCCCCGTCTTGTCAAATTCACCCCTTCTGGTGGTGAATTTTCCCTTTTTCTCCATCTTGTCAAATTCGCCACTTTCGGTGGTGACTTCACCCTCTCCCTCATCCCGTTGAATTCTCCTATTTTTGTGGTGAATTCACCCTTTCTTGGTCTCTGATGATTTCATCTCTTTGCTTGACGAATTCACCCTTCCTCTAATTTGTCCTTGAATTCACTTGTTTTATAGATGAATTCACCCCTTTCTCCCTAGTAGGCGAATTCACTTGTTTCTTAGGTGAATTCTCCCCCTAACCTTTCTTGCCCTCTGACGTGTGAATTTTCCCCTCTGTCAAGCGACTTCAAATTCACCTCTTCCTCCAGTGAAATCGCCCCTGCACAAGGTGAGTTCGCCCTTTCCCTAGTCACCCTCTATGACGAGTGAATTCGTCGTACAAACGAGCGAATTCGCTAGTCGCGATGAGTCCGTACCCTCTTCATCCTCAAAACCTGAAATCTAAGATGCATAAACATTTAAAAATTCAACTAAAATCACCAAGTAGGGTTTCAAAATCTACCTAGCGGGGTACCACACGCTCATGGTAGAACTTGCGCACCTCCTCGCCTCAGTGGATGAGCTCATCATCCACGAATCCCTCATCCTCGCTCGATGCGTCAAGCATCCTCATCACTCTCTTCCTCTCTCTCTCTCTTGTTGAGTCAATTGCCAAGTGTGCAAATGTTAAATAGTAAGTTTGAAATTTACTATTTACAATTCTCAATTTTTTGCACCTTTTTGGTCTTTTAAATTTTGGGTAATTTTTACCCTTTATTTAACCTCTTTTTAATTCCTCCATCACTTTTCTTCCGGGGGCTGCCATTTGCACCTCGTTTTTTCGTTTCCCTCTGTTCAAAATCCATTCTTCATGGTTTTTCACGCTCTATCACGTGGTACCCTTCAATTCTCCATATCGAGAGGTTGCCTAGGGCCCCCCTCTTTCTTCCCCATCCGCCCTCTCGAGGGGGCATACCCTGTCACTTTCCTCCGTTCCTCTGTTCTGTCCATTTCCCTGTGACACCAAGGCATCTTCCTTCATTTTCTATGATTAGATAGCCTGCACCACTTTTCCTGCTCTGGGGCATCACTTTCTAGTCTGTTCTTCTATTGAGTTGTCTGTATTTTATTTTTCTTCGAAACATTGTTATTCTAACAATATTTCAAAGAGGGAAAAAATGTAGACATCAAAATTTGACCACCCCCATATGGAAAAATTCCTCCCCTTTTATTCCGCTATCCTACATCCCTCATCTGCATTAATTAAATAATCTACTATTTAATTAATATTCCTCTTTTTCTAAAGTTCCTAAGGTATTTAATTAAATAATTAAATACTTTATCTTTTATCCCCTTTTCCTCTCTAAATTAAATAAATACTCTATTTGTTTAATTTAGTTACTTGCCTTTATGAATTTAAATCAATTCTTAAATTCATTATTTCTCTCTCTTTGTCCCATCCTCCATAATTATTCTCTAATCTAGGTTAATTTAATCAACTTGTGATTAGGATGTGCACACCCCTTAATCAGGATGAGTGTCACATCCTCCATAACCCTCCACTTGCCTTAATATATCATTAATTCGTCTAATCCCTTGTTTGTACACCCTAATTACTTGATTAGGTCAACCTAATATTTATGCCATTTATGGCATACCCCCAAGTAAACCTTTTATTAATTGCTTTCTCCTTTTGGAGAAGGCAACCTCTTTCCAATGTGAATTTTTAATTCACATTTATTCTGCTTAGGCTCTTTAAGGAATTTTTAATTCCTTAAATGTCTTGTCACCCACATGTGGACAAGGACCTCCTTTATGAGGATATGTTGTCCCATTCCCAAGGTACCATAAAGTACCTCGACCTCATCTTCCCTTTGACACCTCACCCACCACATGTCAAGATGTGAGGGCCTGTGAGTTCTCAACTCACCCTAGCCCTTGATCTTGGTCATGGTGGCTTCATCCCGACCCTCCATTGTTTAGGGGCACTTCCACTAAAATTAGAGGAATTTTCCCTCATTTGCAACATTCAAACATTCAACCAAGAAATCATTCATGCATTGAAGCCATCAAGCAATCAAGTCTTCAAGCACACTAGCATCCAAGACCACCATTGTTGCAACACTCTTTTCATCCATATCAAGCATCCATTACAATACCCATTTGCACCATTGCATTCTCCATCCATTCACAATCATTTAGAATTAGGTCTCAATCTATTTTGCATCAAAAGGAGGACACAAATCAAATGATGAACAGGGCCAACCAAATCATTAACTTGGATAAGGTATAACACTCTTATTATCTTTTGTTTTGTTCAAGTTCAACTAGGATAATCATTAAGGTGTTGTTTGTGCTTTTTCTTGCTTGCATTTCCTTTCGTTTTGCACTTTTAGGCTAGGAAAATTCACCTGCACACAAGACCTTTTTTGATAAGGTCAATGATGTTACAAATTTCAATCAACATATTAAAACTAAAATAGGAAAATCTGCCAAGCAAATTATCTAATCACCCTAAAGATTACTTGTCTCCCTTTCTGGTAGAAGACACAAAATAAAATCATGTGTCTATAAAATCCTAGATTTCATTTGATTTAAAATCCTATCCACCATATCCATAGTGTTAGGGTACACATCCCTTGGATTCTCACAAAGAATTTTTCCAACCAAATCAAACTTCTACAAAAAACAAAAAACACTTACTTAAATATATATTGCAAGCATAAGTTTGTCAACTAAAATTCACTTTTTATTAGAATATATACCAATCCTTTTCTACCAAAACACCATTGAATGTCACAAAATATCAGAGAGAGTCATGCTAATAGGTATTTCACATTGTAAAATCCCTAAAGATAAAGCAGATTTGATATGATTTCTTACAGCTGTAAGATGTGATGTGGAGTAGTGAATGAAAAACTGGTAATTGAAAATTAATTTGATTATATGGTTAGAAGGGGTAGCATCCATGTTGCCTTTTTTGGGAGATTTTGTTGTAGATTCATATTTGTGTTGGTACTGGGCAATCCTTGTTTCTTCACTCATCTATTTGCTTGTCGGTATTTTTTTCCTTCACAAAATCTATTTCCTTCGTAGTCCACATAGAAAAAAATAGAGCTAATTTGTTTTAGTTTGGGCGAGGAGGATACTAATGCCTCACTCATTAGAAAAAAAAAAACCCACAAAGATTCTAAATATGCAAACTATGATAAGCAAGTATAGAATGAAAGTGAATCCCAAGATATGATTGAACTTACAGTTGTAAGATGTGATGTGGAGTAGTGAATGAAAAATTGGTGATTGAAAATTAATTTGAACATATGGTTAGAAGGGGTAGCATCCATGTTGCCTTTTTTGGGAGCTTTTGTTGCATATTCATATTTGTGTTGGTACTAGGAAATACTTGTTTCTTCACTCGTCTATTTTCTTGTCGATATTTTTTCCTTCACAAAATCCATTTCCTTCATAGTCCACATAGCAAAAAATAGAGCTAATTTTTTTTATTCGGGTGAGGAGGATACTAATGCCTCACTCAGAAAACAATAAACCCACAAAGATTCTAAGTACGCAAAATATGATAAGCAAGTATAGAATGAAAGTGAATCCCAAGATATGACTGAAATTACAATTGTAAGATGTGATGTGGAGCAGTGAAGGAAAAATTGGTGATTGAAAATTAATTTAAACATATGGTTAGAAGGGGTAGCATCCATGTTTCCTTTTTTGGGATCTTTTGTTGCAGATTCATAATTGCGTTGGTATTGGGCAATCCTTGTTTCTTCACTCGTCTATTTTCTTGTCGATATTTTTTTCCTTCACAAAATCCATTTCCTTCATAGTCCACATAGAAAAAATATAGAGCTAATTTGTTTTAGTTCAGGCGAGGAGGATACTAATGCCTCACTCATTAGAAAACAATAAACCCGCAAAGATTCTAAGTATACAAACTATGATAAGAAAGTATATAATGAAAGTGAATCCCAACTCAAACATGTATCTTATAGTTAGGTAGTTCTTCTAAATGGTAATCTTCCTAAAATAGATTTGTCCTACTTCCCTACTTTCTTGGAAACTACACCATTCTTGATTGAGCATGATAAAGATTAGAGTTTAGACTGTTACAAGTTTCATGGAATACATGATGTGTGCCATCCTAAACTTAGGGTATATCAACCATTGTAGCTTATCTCATTGCAGTGAATTGGAAAAGACCACAAACCTTGGAGAAGTTGTTATTGAAGGGTTTTAATTCATTATTAGGTCTTAATCTATACCTCTACCTGATACAAACGTGTATAATGGATGAACTCAACTGATTGGATTATTGGGACTTACAAAGTAAGTTGATGATCAAGATTTACTCAAGTGAGAAAATTATTAGGATATGCACTGTAATTTTGCATATTGAATGGGATGAACCCTAGCAATATAAGTGTTAGAAGTTAAAATTGAATAAAATACCACATCCAACACATGATTGGTGCTTTTGAGGATAGATATTATTTCCTGCCAATAGAATTTACTAAATTATTATTAAGGAATGAATTGGTTGTTGTAATTGACATAGATGTATGTTTGATAATCAAAAAAAATTATGATTTCCAATGAAGAATAAAAGATAGGAGTATATGACCCTGAGAGAAAGCCAAAACAAACCCTTGTTGGCAAAAAAAGGATAAACAACCGAGAGGGGGGTGGGTGAATCAATTGTTACAAAAATTAAACTTATTCAACCTTAAACGACCTTTAATCTCATATCTGATAATTAATAGTAATTTAGCATAAATCAACAACACATCAGAGACACATGAACACCAAGATTTTATACATGGAAACCCTATTAGGGGAAAAACCATGGTGGAGATTAGTCCACAAGATTATACCCTGTTAGAAGTATAATGAAAGAAATGAATAGGGAATGCACATGCATTGAGACACACTGCCTAGAGCTCACTGCTCAAAGGGAAGGCTCACTACCTTACATAAAACAATCAGATTAAATCCATCTGATGAGGTTGAATTGAGAAATTAGCTTCTACAAAATCTTGATTACAGTTAGGCACATAAATACTTCTTCACACTTTGCTCAATCTTCTTCACACTCTGCTATGTATTCAGATGATCTAATCTTTATTGACACATTTCGCATATACACTTTATGCTTGCACACCACACACACACATATACAGATGTAAACACACTTACAATCAAGAGACAATCACTCTTATATATTTGCTACAAGGATTTACATCAACAAATCTGTCGGCCATAAACAAATTATAACTGTCACCCTCAATACATGAACAAATCTTAATGTGCACCAACCTAAGTCAGTCACAACATAGTGAAGACCTAAATCAACATCCTTGAACATGCCAAACAATACAAGATTAATCCATAAGGATCCACAACACACTACCACCATCATGTCGGCCAAGAACATGAAAACTCAAACACACAAGGGAAAAATCTTCAATCATGAACACACCAATCAATGCGGATGTACCACACTGATAGAGAATGATCTAGAAACATCACTAAACACCTCAAGAACATATACAACAACTCACTTCAGTAGAATTGCAATTTCATCTTCTAGAAACACCTGCTACAGTAACTGAATAACTGTAGGAACACAAAACTTCATAACTTCCTCAATTCTTGATGCACACCTTTGAAACTTTCAGACACCATACTAGATAGGCTCAAAAAAAAACCCTTTAATGTGTGCCTCTTAACCATCAACGCACAAAAAATTTCATCACTCTGACCTTCTCAGCTTCACTAGTTGCCTATGTAATATATTCATTACAATTTTCTCAATATCCTCGAAATATACAACCTTCAATCCATTAATGCTAATAGTGTTGACATCAATGAAAACCACATACCAACAATCCAACCACAACATCCAACAACCCTCATTGTATATCTGTTTGATCCACCCTAATAAAGACTATACATTATCAATTTTGGATTCTACTACTTGGTTTATTCTCTCTTATATGTGTGTTTCTAAATAATTTAAATCCTACTAGTTTGTTGGTAAATATGGAACATAAAAGTAGGTTCTTCGGCAAAGGGCCCTATTTACTCTATTGGTAAAGAACCCATATCAAGAGACAACATGAATACATAATATCAAGGTCTTGGGGCTACTTGATTCTTGAGCTTGAAACAAGATTGTTGCAACCTTTAAGAAGAAAATATCGGTTGTGAGTGAATATTTTTTTTCAGGTGTGGGGTGAGGAGTTTCAACTGCCTGAAAGTTGTTTTCCCAAGAGTGAGACATTAACTCTCCCTTCATTTAATAAATAACTAACATAATTGTTTTACAGTTGTGTATAGATTCCAAAGTGGTGCAAGAGCACCTAGGCTAACCTTCAAAAGTTTACTTGTTATTTTGGCTTGTATCTGACCTTAGCCAAGTCAGAGAGTTTGAGTATTTGTTTTAGACCTTAGAAGGTCTTGTTTTTGTTTGGACTAGGTGAGTTAGTCATTAGGACTAAGGTCACAATTGATAGTCATTGTTAGTAGCTTATTTTGTTTAACCTTAGTAGGTTAGGTTGGGGATTTGAGTCTTAAATGTGTTCTAAACACATGAATGATGTAAGGAAGATGCCTTGAAGCTTTTAATGAAGTTGGTTGCTTGAACTACAGGAGATAGAGGTCCTAAGAGTTAGGAAGGAGGCATAATGACAGGTTGCCTAATACATCAGTGAAAGGTGCTACAATGGTGACTAATGCTGAGTTAGCCAAGAAGGTAGAAGAACAAGAAGAGGACAACAAGTCACTAAGAGAAAGACTGGCTCGAATGGAGCAACTCTTAGATGAAGTCCAAGAAACAACAGACAAGGTAAAGGAGAAAGTAGATCAGAAGGAAGAGCAAGAAGCAAGGGAAAAGGAAATAGAGTTGGAGGAGGAAGCTCCAACCCCTGACCCTATTATTCCTGAAGAACCCTTCTTGAAGGCACTAAGGGCTTTAAGTGGCAAAGCTTTGGAGGGTGTACCTCTTTTCAGTGGATAGATGGATCCAGATTCAGTCATGGATTGGATAGACAACATTGAGAATCACTTTGAATGTGATGGTATCTCAGAGGCCCAAAAAGTAAAGGTGGCCAAGTCAAGGTTGAGAGGTTCAGCTCTCACATGGTGGAAGTTTGTGCAAAATGAAAGAGAAAAGGATGGAAAAGGTCCTATAGTTACTTGGAAGGGCATGGTAAACAAAGTGAAGCAGACCTACCTTCCTGATGACTATGAAGTCCAGTTGCATAGGAGGAGACACAATCTTAGACAAAAATATTTGGATGTCCAAGCATACACCGAGGAGTTCCAAAAGTTATGCCTAAGATCAAAGGCGGTTGAAGATGAAAGCATCAAGTTAGCAAGGTACTTGAATGGACTCAAGTGGTCTATTCAAGAAGACATGAGTCTAGTGAAATTCAAAACCATCCACCAATGTTATCAAATGGCCTTGAAGATAGAGGAGAAAAGCAAAAGGAAGCAAGAGCAAACCTCCAAGAGTAGAGGTAAAGGAAAGGATAGTAGAGGACAAAGAGATGGCTATGGAGGAAGAAGTTCTGAAACAAAAACTCAAGGAGATATAAAATACAGTGAGCAGCAAGAAGGAAGCTCAAGTAGAGGTGGTAGAGAAAGGAGTTATAACTCTAACTCTAGAGGAAGAAATGGTGGAAAAGGAGGAAGAGGCAACTACTTTGCCAATGTGAAATGCTATCATTGCAATCAAATGGGGTACCTTGCCTATAGATGCCCAGAGAAAGGTAGTTATTCACATGGAGGTGACAAGAGAACTAACCTAGTTCATGAGGAATCCAATGCATCAGACAAACATTATGAGGTTCCATTAAATTCTGAGGAAGGTGAGAACCTCATGATGAGGAGAACTTTGATCAAGGAGCCGGTGAAGGAGGAGCCAAGCCAAAGGAGGTCTTTATTTAGGATAAAGTGCAAGATGATGGGGAAGGTATGTAGAGTCATCATTGACTCAGGCTCTACTGACAATATTGTGTTAGAGGAAGCAGTTAGCAAACTAAAGTTGACAAGGATACCCCACACCAATCCTTACGAGGTCACTTGGCTCAATAAAGGCCAACATGTGTTAGTGAATGAACAAGCATGGGTGGAGTTCTCTATTGGGAGGTATAAAGAAAAAGTCTCATGTGATGTGCTACCTATGGATGCATGTCACTTGATCCTAGGTAGACCATGGCAATTTGACCATCAAGCCATACATGATGGAGGAAAGAATTCTTATTCTTTCAAGAAGGACAATGTGACCTTCAAAATACAGTCACTGTTGGAAGACACAAAGGTGAAGACAACAGGTCCTAATCTACTCATGGTTGGTGAAAAAGAGTTCTTAGAAGCATTGGGAGAAGGTGAAGGAGTTGGTTATGCATTGGTGCTAAGACCAAGAGAGGGAGATGAAGGCAAGGTGACCAAGAAGACAGAGTTACCAAAGGAGATTCAAGACATGCTATAGAATTACCAAGGTGTAGTGAGTGATGGACAACCATCAAATTTACCCCCTAAAAGAGCCATAAGTCATAGGATAGACCTTATCCCAGGAGCTACCCTTCCCAATAAGGCAGCTTACAAAATGACCCCTCAACAAAATGAGGAAATTGCTAGGCAAATACAAGAACTTCTAAACCAAGGTCTCATTAAAAAGAGTATTAGTCCATGTGCCGTACCCACTATCCTTGCACCTAAAAAAGGAGGAACTTGGAGGCTTTATATCGATTCAAGAGCCATTAATAGGATTACCATAAGGTATAGGTTCCCTATCCCTAGTATTGAAGACCTAATGGATTGTCTAGGTGGAGCTAAGTACTATAGCAAGATAGACTTGAAGAGTGGCTATCACCAAATAAGAATACATGAGGGAGATGAGTGGAAAACAACCTTCAAAACTAATGAGGGTCTATATGAGTGGCTTGTCATGCCATTTGGATTATCTAATGCCCCCTCCACATTCATGAGGCTCATGAATGAAGTCCTCAAAGACTACATTGGAGAATTTGTAGTGGTATATCTTGATGATATACTGATCTATAGCAAAACAAGAGAAGAGCATCTCAAACACCTAGATCTGGTTTTCAAGAAGCTACAAGAAGAGGAGCTGATGATCAACTTCAAGAAATGTGAGTTCATCAAGACAGAGCTGGTGTACCTTGGGTTTGTGCTATCTCAGGGCAATCTGAAAATGGACATTAGCAAAGTGGAAGCCATCACAAATTGGCCTACTCCAAGGACAACAACTGAGGTAAGGAGTTTTCATGGCCTTGCACAATATTATAGGAAATTCATAAGGCATTTTAGTGCAATTTGTGCTCCTATGTTGGATACTATTAAGGGAGGCATGAAGACCAAATTTGTATGGAATGAGCATGCTAACAAGAGCTTTGAGCTGTTGAAGGAAAGGATATCTACCCAACCTATTTTGGTGCTACCAAGCTTTGAGAAGCTTTTCACCATTGAGTGTGATGCAAGCAATGTGGCTATTGGAGCTGTTCTAAGCCAAGAGGGCAGACTGGTGGCTTTTCATTCAGAGAATTTAAGTGAAGTCAAAAATAAGTACTCTTCTTATGACCTTGAGATGTATGCATTCGTCCAAGTTTTAAGGAAATGGAGGCACTATTTGCTTCCCAAGGAATTCATTGTGTATTCAGACAATCAAGCACTTAGTTTCTTGAATTCACAAGAAAAGTTGAGCCACAAGCACATGAAGTGGGTTGAGTATCTACAAGCTTACACCTTCAATATCAAACACAAGAAAGGTGTCCTCAATAAAGTAGCAGATGCATTGTCTAGAAGAGCTCTCACAATTTAGGAAATTAAGTTGAAGAGCATGGGAATAGATCACTTCAAGGATCTATATGCAAATGATGAAGATTTTGCAGACATTTATAAGGTATGTGTTGAATACAAGAACCATTTTCATAGTAAATATGCTGAGTATACTTTGCAAAGTGGTCTATTGTTTAAAGGAAATCAACTATGTGTTCCTAGAGGTTCCATTAGAGAGAACTTGATACAAGAAAAGCATAATGGTGCTTTAAGTGGTCACTTTGGGATCACTAAGACTCAAGATCTTGTTCAAAGGTTCTATTTTTGGCCTAAGATGAATCTTGATGTTAGGAGGTATGTGGAAAGTTGTGTAGTATGTCGAAAGGCCAAGGGCACTTCTTCAAATACAGGCCTTTACCAACCACTACCCATTCCTACTAGGCCATGGGAATGCTTGAGTATGGATTTTGTAGTTGGGTTACCCAAGACAAGACAAGGCATGGATAGTGTTTATGTAGTTGTGGATAGATTCAGCAAGATGGCTCACTTTGTGCCATCTAAGACAACCAATGATGCTAGTCAAATAGCCTCTCTCTTCTTCAAAGAGATAGTAAGAATCCATGGGTTACCTATCAACATTGTATCAGACAGAGACACTAAATTTATGAGTCACTTTTGGAAGACCCTTTGGCAAAGGTTAGGCACTAGCTTTTCCTTTGGATTGGCCTACCATCCCCAAACTGATGGTCAGAACGAGGTTGTTAATAGAAGCCTTGGAAATCTACTGAGATGTTTGACTAAGGAGTATGGGCAACAATGAGATTAGTTGATTGGGCAAGTTGAATATGCCTACAATGATACTATAAACAGATCAACAGGGAAGAGTCCCTTTGAGATAGTCTATGGTCTACATCCTAGAGGAGTCTATGAGCTAAGAGACTTAAAAGGTGGAGTGAAGGTAAGTGGATATGCTGATCACTTTGCTTATGCTATGCAGGAGATTCATGACACAGTCAGGAAGACATTGACAAAAAACACCATGAAGCATAAGGCCAAAGTGGATGAGCATAGAAGAGAAGTTTAGTTTAATGTGGGATACTTAGTGATGATACATCTCAATAAATCTAGACTACTGAAGGGAGTCCCTCACAAGTTGCAGATGAAAGGATAGGTCCCTCTCCTATCTTGGAAAAATATGGAAACAACGCTTTTAGAGTGGAGCTATCAGAAGACAGTGGACTGTCCCCTGTTTTCAACATTGCAAATCTGGTTCATTACAAAGGACCACCAACAGACATGGATCAAAGCCTCAATGAAGTCATCCATGATGTGGAAGAACTCAAACTACCTACAGCTACAGTCAAGCAAGCAGACAACATATTGGACACAAGGGTCTACAAAAAGACTAGAACCAAAGAATACAAGGAACATCTGATCAAGAGGCATGGTCAATATGATGTTGATGTAGTATGGATCAAAGAATCAGAGTTCAAAAAGTTGGGCATTGATCTCAACTTACTCAATCCAAGGGTGGATTGAACTCTTTTGTTTTGGGGAGGATGGTGCAGGAGCACCTAGGCTAACCTTTAAAAGTTTACTTGTTATTTTGGCTTGTATCTAACCTTAGCCAAGTCAAAGAGTTTGAGTATTTGTTTTAGACCTTAGAAGGTCTTGTTTTTGTTTGGACTAGGTGAGTTAGTCATTAGGACTAAGGTCACAATTGATAGTCATTGTTAGTAACTTATTTTGTTTAACCTTAGTAGGTTAGGTTGGGGATTTGAGTCTTAAATGTGTTCTAAACACATGAATGATGTAAGGAAGATGCCTTGAAGCTTTTAATGAAGTTGGTTGCTTGAACTACAGGAGATAGAGGTCCTAAGAGTTAGGAAGGAGGCATAATGACAGGTTGCCTAATATTGTTACAAACTGTCATAACAACATTTGCCATTATGGCAAATGTTGCATGCAACTCAGTTACATATGATTCCCTAAAGAATAGGAGTGGGGAATCATCCAACATGTCCTACAAACATGGTGAATGGAATCTTAGAAACAAGAGGTTCGAATTCAAGAAGGAGTTAGTTGTTTTTGTAATCAAGTTTTTTGGAGATAATAAAAAGAGAGCTCTGCAATACTGTGTTTTCAAGAAGTACTCGAGTTTTGTGTTGAAAAAGATTCTCAATGGATTGATAGATTGAGCTTAGTGATTGTTTAGTGTTCTTTAGTATTATCTTGAACGTTTTCATTTGATAGGCAAGTTGTTTAGAGTAGATACATTATGTTAGTTAAGTTGTTTTGATTTAGAGCTCCTGCTGGTCCTGTCCTGACCAGTCGGTGCTTTCATGGCTCCCCCATGAAGTCTAGCCTTGGGAAACACCTAAGGATAGGTGGGAATGTTAGGGGAGTCATTAGTGTACATAGGTTTAGGGCTAGGAAGTAGGAAAGAGTGGAGATCTCTTTTTATCACTAGTCTCTAGGCGAGTAGATAGAGCCCGGTTAGAGGTCTATCATTGAAACCTTGAAGATTGCTTGTCGGGTAAGGAGGTACTGTACGGAGAGGTACAGGTTCATGTAGGGTTTCACCTTAGTTCAACATTCTAGGTGGATTGAAGTCATGTCAATCGTTTGGTTCATGGTTTGAGCAAGTCACAAACTAAAATACAGTCAGTCCTAGAAATTAGGCCTTATAGCCCTATTGCCCTAAGTTGTAGGAAACTAGTGTATGGAAGTTGTCAGGGTAGAAGCCCCCTTGAACCATTTAAAACTTCCAAAAGGGTATCCGGATATGCCTTTATATTTGTAGGGTCTTTGGGAAAGTTTTTCAAGAATTGGCAAACAGGACTGGTAATGACTACAAGGAATAGGCCTATTTGAGGTCTCTAATGGTGAATCCTTGAACCCGGTAAGGATAGGGTTGAAGAACCTGTTAAAATGGTTCAATTATACAAGGTTATGATTACTATCAATAGGATGGACACCCTTGCAATGGATAATGAGGTTTTGGAGAAGATAGCACTTAGAGTTTTCTAAGTTAGAAAGAGGATTTGAACTTGTCAAATGGTGTTAGTCCTCCAAGGTGAAGCACAAGGGATAGAACTCTTAGAACAGAGTTAAGATTGGACTTAGTTAATCATCTAAGCCAATCAGGACCTAGAGGAGACTAGGTTCCTAGAAGAGACAAGCTAGGTCTCTTAGTTGCAGTGCAAGCAAGCCTAGGGAGCACTTACATCACAAAGAAGTAAAATTAACTGAAACAATGGCAACTGATTTACCTCAAGATTCTACACAAATTGTGTCGTGTTGTCAACAATGTCGATGAAAAAAAAATGGACAAAGTTTGCAAGAAAAATTTATGAAACCCAAAACAACAAAATATTTTTAAAATGAGATGAATTGAAACCTATGCCCCTTCAATTGCTTCTTTAATCTATTCATAGTAAATGAAAGTAGATCTAAAAATATTGGAGTTTTAGAGCTACTAAAGTTCGATTTGATTTGGAGATCAGAGATATTTTTTCATCCTTGTTGCATAGATAAGGATAAGATTATAGTGATTATTATTTATTTTTATTATTTTAATCTATTATTACCCATTTCATTTTTCGGCATGAGAATTTTGGCACCCTTTTTATTTTTCAGTGTGAGAATTCTGATACCCTTTTTATTTTCTAGTGTGAGACAATTCTAGTGGGCTATGCCCATAATAAATATCCTATTGACTAATTATAATGGGATATAATGGTAAGTATATTTGTAATGGTGAAATTTATATATCTATGTCATTTTTTATTTAGTTTTGCATTCATTTTAAGGAAATGTCTTGATATATTTACATAATGAAAAATAGTATGATCTTATAGAAGTAAGTCTCATTTCTCTAATATTTTAAGCTTTCATACACATATTCTTATGCACTTAATTCTACTCTATTCGTTCATACACACTTATCTATACACCTATCTAAAAGATTAAAATAAGTATTACCTAAGTGAAAACTATTACTATTTATTATGTTGTTTCTTTTCCATTTACTAACACATTTAAGATAAAATAACAATAAATGGAGTTACATTGGTTGGCCCGATAGATATATTCCAGCAAGTCATGGGTGTTTATAACTCCACAACACCCGACTAGAAGTTCTTCAGTTCTGATCTTCAACGACTTAGCGATTGGGTTTCATCGACGTGAGGATCTCCCATCGATGAGACATTGATATATCGGCGTAAAATTCCCCACGTCCCAGTGACACATCAATGGTGTTGGCAGGGATGGACTGTGTAAGGGGAATGCGTGTTCGCCCCAGGGATGCACGAGCTCGAGTCTTGTCCACGTCCGTGTGCAGTTCCAGCTAGGAGCTCACACCCTTGTCCCATAAGGAGGACTTGCTGGCAAGTGGATCCATGACCCAAACCATCAACACCAAAGCTGGGACTCGAGTCCCCAAGTCGCACCAAGCCAGACCAACGTGCGCACCAATTCAAACACCATCAGTGTGGATGTCAGTTAGCCTGGCTATCCGTCTCAAGCCGGACACCCCGAAGGTGGATGCAGTCCAACTCAGACTCAATGAGGTTGCAAACTCAGTGAGCTCTAAGGCTGGAAGCACCAAGTGCAAAGGGTTGTCACCAGGACAAGCTCTCCATGTAGGTAGTGGTAGAAAGGAGGAAATCAGGGGATTCACCTATTCTTCAGCGTCATCCTACGGTGGTCAGAGATTTGGCCGAATAACTTATATAGTGGAGCAACCATCCATGAAGTAGTTGAAAGCACCACACCCACTATCACCGCATTCAAAAGCCCTCAAAGCGAAGGTTCATACTGCAGGGCGCTCCCTCTGCAGAGAGTTCCACAAAGTGTTCCAACAAGCACCACGTTGAGGTTGGCCTCATCTCTAACTCACTTGAAACCTAGACTGAGGAAAGTGTAAGCCATTGTGTTGCTCCTAGAGAACGCAGTGCATCTCCCGTGAAGATCATCAGCATCGACACAGCACACCGAACAACAAGAGTCATCCAGTGGCTCAGGTAATAAAGGGTACGTGAAGGGGCCATCTTGGCTCTGAAGAGTGACCGTGTTATCAGGGGTAGTTGTTCCAGCGAGTCCTACTCGTTGTTTATATCAAGTCGGCCCAAGCGCCATCTTTCATTGTAACCGAGGACCGGGTCCTTTTATTATCAATAAAGAATACTTGCTATTGCCCTAACATTCGGATCATTGGCTGTGCTGGTCAAGGGTTCATGATTACCATTCGGTTTCAGCGCTGACCCTAGTGTTGGAGTCATGAATACAATTCCGCTGCATACAAAGAAAGAACTCTGCATACTCGGTGACATTTCAAACAGGCGTAATCCGGATTGGCAAGAAAGCTATGTCGCAAGAGCAGCTCACGTAGGCTAAACACGGTGCCACGCGGGTTGTCAACCTTGGCCCCATGACAGTTGGTATCAGAGCCCAATCTCTCGATACATCGAGTAGTACTCAGTAGTAGTACAGACCTTCAGTGAGGTTCAGAGTAATTGCATCCAAGATCCGATACCATGGAGAGTGCATTAGAGACAACATCAGAAGGCTGCAACAGTGACTCCGAACCAGAAGTCAACCCGTAGGAAGAATTATCTCCTCACACACAAAGATTCAACTTGACTCTCCAACATGCCAATATGAGGACCAGGGAAAGGTTGCACGACCAGGACACTCGTCTGGATGCCTTCGAAGACATGGACATTGCCCAAAGACTCGAGCAATTAGAGTTCCAAGCATCTATCGGCAGAAGGACGCAAGAAAAACTAGAAAGGGTAGAAGAGGATGTCAAGCTCCTCAAGACCCTCGTCAACTCGATGTTGTAAGGAGGCATCAGTGTAGGCCACAAGGCCAAAGCCCCAGATCAATATGATGGGCAACATGATGACAAAATCCTGGAGAATTACTTCTGGGATATGGAGCAGTACCTTGACACCATTCCGAACATATCAGAAGCGACCAAGGTCCGCATAGCTGCTACATATCTAATAGGTTCTGCAAAGCTATGGTGGTGAACCAGGGTTGAGGACCTATGAGCAGGGAAGTTGGTGCCAGTGGTAGACACCTGGGCCAAGCTTCAAGAGGCATTGAAACTGTAGTTTAAACCCGAGAACTCAGCTTGGACTGCAAGAATACGACTCATGGATTTGAAATACACAGGCAAGATGCGGGAATACATCAATTCATTCTCCATATTGATGTTCGAGATCAAGGACATGTCCGAATTAGACCAACTATTCCAATTCATGAGGGGCTTACCATCGTGGGCTCAGATCGAGCTTAGGTGCTGCAATGTGCAGACTCTCACCACCGCGATCACCGCAGCTAATCGGCTACATGACTACAACAGGGAGTCAAATAGAGAGTCCGGTGGTCAGCAAAAGACAAAGAAGAAGACTCAGTCCACGTCAAAGGATAGCAAAGACCCAATGAAGTCGGGACCGAGTGCTTCAACACAAGTCAGTTCTAATAGTAAGAAGGGATCTAGCAAAGACTCTACCAAGCATGGAGATGGAAGTAAAAACAAGGGTACTAGAAAGCCACCACCTTCTCCATGCCCCGTCTGTAACAATGGACTCCATTGGGCCCGAGATTTTCTAGAGCGAGTCAGAATTAGTACTACAGAGGCTTCTGCAGAAAAAGATGAAACGACCGTCAGTAGCATGGGAGCCCTTCGGCTCGGTGCACTCCATGCACCCGGTCCATCGCAGGCCAAGCCGGCCGAGCCAATGGATAACAACAGGTTGTGTTTTGTGGATGTTCATCTGAATGGACGTAGCATATCAGTATTGGTGGATTCAGGGGCCACCCACAACTATATATCAGCTATGAAAGCCCAAGCAATGGGATTTAGAGTGCCACCCATCACTGGTTCCACATTCAAAGCAGTGAGTTCCCCCGCAAAGAAGATTTGTGGTGTCATCCGAGATGTACCCACTTCAGTAGGAACTTGGCACAACAAACTGGATCTAATGGCCATCAACATGGATGACTTCGATTTAATCCTAGGCCAGGAGTTTTTGAGACTCGGTAAGGTAGCAGTGATTCCTCATCTGGAGTCTCTAATGTTCATGGAACCTCCGCAGACAAGCATGGTGAAAACGACAGAGCGTAGACACAGTGGGAATAGTCAGGTGGTTTCAGCTTTGAGCATGAAGAAGTAGACCAGGAGACAAAACAAAGAACCTATGTTCTTGGCCGCATTGCTTGGAGGTTGGGATGAAACAGAAGGTGCCACAGAAGCACCCATTCCACAAGAGATCGATGAAATCATCCTTGAATTCGAGGACCGCATGCCTGAGAAGCTACCCTCAGAACTCCCTCCCCGCAGGGGGATAGATCACAGAATAGAATTACAGCCAGGAGCCCGATCTCCTGCCCAAGCATCGTATCGGCTGTCTGGCCCTGAGATGGTTGAGTTAAAGAAACAGCTAGAAGAATTGTTGGAAGCGGGATACATCTGTACCTCCCGTTCTCCATATGGAGCGCTAGTATTGGTCCAAAGAAAAAAAGAAGGAACGCTGAGGTTGTGCTTAGACTTCAGGGCACTCAACAATCTCTCCATCAAGAACAAATATCCTCTCCCACTCATAGCGGACTGCTTCAATCGCCTAGCAGGGGTGAAAGTGTTCACCAAGTTGGATCTCAAGTAGGGTTACTATCAAGTCAGGATAGCAGCAGGGGATGAAGAAAAAGCGACCTGTGTGACTCGCTATGGGTCATACGAGTTCATGGTAATTCCCTTTGGGCTGTGCAATGCACTGGCAACATTCTGCACACTCATGAACAATGTGTTCCGACCTCTACTGGACAAGTCCGTAGTGGTTTATCTCGACGATATCCTCATATACAACAAATCTATGGAGGAACACAAGGTCCATTTGGCGGAGGTGTTTGAGTTGCTCCGAGAGAACCAACTCTTCGTCAAGGAAGAAAAATGTGTATTCACCCAAGAGGAAGTCCACTTCCTCGGTCATATAGTGGGTAAAGGCAAGATCCGTCCAGACCCAGAGAAGCTCACCGCAATTCGAGATTGGGAGCCACTCCAAAACGTTCATGAAGTTCGTCAGTTTTTGGGTTTGGAAAATTACTACAGGAAGTTTGTGGCAAGCTACAGCAAGTGGGCCGCCCCATTGACAGACCTCCTCAAGAAGGATCGGAAGTGGAACTGGTCAGATAAGTGCAAAGTGGCATTTAAGACACTCAAGGAGAAACTCACCATAGAGCCCGTGCTCGGACTTCCCGATTTCAGCCGACCATTCGAAGTTCAAAGCGATGCATCAAACTTTTCCGGGGGTGTGCTCATGCAGGATGGGCACCCAGTGGCTTACGAATCAAGAAAGTTGAAGGATAGAGAAAGAATCTATCCCGCTCATGAGAAAGAAATGACAGGCATCATACATTATCTTCGCACCTGGAGGCATTATCTTTTGGGCATTTCGATTGTTGTCAAGACCGATAACATCAGTTCAACATATTTCAAGACTCAAGCTAAGCTCACCCCTAAGCAATCAAGATGGCAAGAATTCCTTGCAGAGTTTGATTATGAGATCATCTACAACCCAGACAAACAAAATGTTGTAGCTGATGCGTTAAGCAGAAAAGCACAGTTGATGGCAGTAGCGTCAGAGTCTGATGGAAGTGCACCCCATGCCAGTCAGGTAACTCTCTCCCCAAAAATGGTTGAGAACATTAAGCAAGGCTTAGTGGAAGACCCACAAGCTGTAGAACTATGGAAACAATGCAGAGAGGGAAGGACCCACAAATTCAGTGATAAAGGAGGGCTCATGGTCTTCACACATAATAGAATCTACATTCCCAAATTCAAGAGCCTTAGATGAGACCTCATGCATGAATGTCATGATACCCCATGGATGGGTCATCCAGGACAGAAGAGGACTCTAGCTCTCCTCGAAAGAGGGTTCTACTGGCCACAAATGAGAAAAGATGTAGACAGTTACGTCCGTAGTTGTCTCATATGCCAGTAGGACAAGGTTGTGATGCAAGCTCCCAGAGGCCTGCTCCAACCCCTACCAGTTCCAGTTCGATCGTGGGCCAGTGTATCAATGGATTTCATTATCGGTCTACCCTGCGTCGAAGACTACACAAGCATTATGGTGGTAGTCGACAGATTCTCTAAGTACAACATCTTTGTGCCATGCAAAACACCTTGTAGTGCAGAGAATGCTGCCGATTACTTCTATAGTAACGTGGTCAAACACTGGGGAGTCCCCCTAAGCATCATCAGTGATCGGGACCCCAGATTCACATCAAACTTCTGGGCAGAATTGTTCAAGCTCATGAGGACAAAGCTTCTCATGTCAACCAGTAACCACTTGCAAACCGATGGTCAAACCGAGTGCATCAATGCGATACTGGAAGATTATCTGAGACACTTTGTTTGGTCCGACCAATCCAATTGGCCCAAGCTATTGGACTCCATGCAGTTCTGTTACAACTTACAGAAGTCAGGGTCAAGCTAGTACTCGCCATTTCACTTGGCAACTGGACAACAACCGTTGACCCTGCATACGATTCTCAGTGGATATGTTGGTCAGTGTCCCAATGCAGTAGATCACCTTAAAGATTGGCAGGACAGAGTTGATTTGGCTCACCATCACCTAGTTAGGGCTGCAGAGAGAATGAAACAGTATGCCGACGAGAACCGACGCGCTGTGGAATTTCAGATCGGGGATAAAGTTCTCAAAATGGATTTGCTTCACTTCAGACCTCCGAAAGGTTTGAGCCATGCTCTCATCCGTCGCTACGACGAACCCTTTGAGATCATTGGCCGCGTAGGAAAAGTCGCCTACCGAGTCAAGCTTCCTCACCACATGCGAGTACACAACATATTCCATGTCAGTCATCTTTGCCCATATCACCCGGATGGTATGGACCTAGACAAAAATCTTCCCAACAGAGGGCCAGCAAATGTCCGAGACAGGCCTAAAGTCTAGTTGGAAGAAGTGTTAGTGGTACGTGAGCACCAAGTCGCGAACTACAGATGGAAAGAATATCTTGTGCACTGGCAAGGCCAGCCCAAGGAGAAAGCTTCATGGGAAAAAGCAGAAAGTCTGTGGAAGTTCAAAGACAAAGTCTTGGAGTTCTTGGAGAAGGACTCCCAAGCACCAATTAGTTAAGCCCCGAAGGAGTCAGGCGCATTCTTCACACCCATCCAACAAGTGGGTGAGGTTGTAGGCGTCGGGGACATTGCCCATCTTCAAGTGGGGGAGAATGTAAGGGGAATGCGTGTTCGCCCCAGGGATGCATGAGCCCGAGTCTCGTTCGTGTCCGTGTGCAGTTCCAGCCAGGAGCTCGCACCCTTGTCCCATAAGGAGGACTTGCTGGCAAGCGGATCCATGACCCAAACCATCAACACCAAAGCCGGGACCCGAGTTCCCAAGTCGTACCAAGCCAAACCAACGTGCGCACCAAGTCAGACACCATCAGTGTGGACGCCGGTTAGCCCCGCTATCCATCTCAAGCTGGACACCCCGAAGGTGGATGCAGTCCAACTCGGACTCAATGAGGTTGCAAACTCAATGAGCTCTAAGGCTGGAAGCACCAAGTGCAAAGGGTTGTCACCAGGACAAGCTCTCCATGTAGGCAGTGGCAGAAAGGAGGAAATCAGGGGATTCGCCCGTTCTTCAATGTCATCCTACGGTGGTCAGGGATTTGGCCGAATAACTTATATAGTGGAGCAACCATCCATGAAGTAGTTGAAAGCATTACACCCACTATCACCGCATTCAAAAGCCCTCAAAGCAAAGGTTCATACTGCAGGGCGCTCCCTCTATAGAGAGTTCCACAAAGTGTTCCAGCAAGCACCGCATTGAGGTCAACCTTGTCTCTAACTCACTTGAGACCTGGGTTGAGGAAAGTGTAAGCCATTGTGTTGCTCCTAGAGAACGCAGTGCACCTCCCGTGAAGATCATCAGCATCGACATAGCACACCGAACAAGAAGAGTCATCCAGTGGCTCGGGTAACAGAGGGTACGTGAAGGGGCCATCTTGGCTCTGAAGAGTGATCGTGTTATCAGGGGTAGTTGTTCCAGCGAGTCCTACTTGTTGTTTATATCAAGTCGGCCCAAGTGCCATCTTTCATTGTAACCGAGGACTGGGTCCTTTTATTATCAATAAAGAATACTTGCTATTGCCCTAACATTTGGATCATTGGCTGTGCTGGTCAAGGGTTCGTGATTACCATTCGGTTTCAGCACTGACCCTAGCATTGGAGTCGTGAATACAATTCTACTGCATACAAAGAAAGAACTGTGCATACTCGGTGACATTTCAAATAGGCGTAATCCAGATTGGCAAGAAAGCTGTGTCGCAAGAGCAGCTCACATAGGCTAAACACGGTGCCGCGTGGGTCATCAGCCTTGGCCCCATGATAGAGTGCATCAGTGTGAGGCTCTTTCATCGATGAAACGAGGTCGTCTGTCCTACGGATGGTTCGATGGTGGTGGTTTTCGGTGGAACCATTACTTGTCGCCCAGACTTGGTCGATAGTCTCCACGATGGCTTGACAACTTGTGAGTTTGATGGTTCCATTCGACGAGAGTATGCTTCATCGATGGGACTCTGTCTTGAGTCTCCTTGATGGTCTGATGCATCCTTCAGTGTGTAGAGTGTTCGTTGGTGGGACTTCTTCGGTTCGGTGGGAGTTGATTTGGGGAATCACCGACGGGGCGATGGTGGACTCGGTGGTGTATGCAGTGCGATGAAATTAGTTCCTACCGATAGACCGATGCACTATGTACTATTTGAACAGTAATGTGATCATCGATAGGATAGTCTCATATCGGTGGGACGTTTGAAGTTGTTCTAGCGATAGCTTGATAAGAAAACTGCTGATTGACGGTCTGTCTGCTGGAAGAAAATGAGGTGCTAGTGGACCAAATGGAAGAATAATGTTTTCTTGAAGTCTGATTTTATTGACAATATGAAATTTTAGAGTTAGTATTCTAGGTTCTTGAAGTCTGTTTTGTTGATAATATGGGGTTTTATAGTTAATATTCTGGGAGAAACATTTTGTCATATGCTGGGTTTTTTGGGTTAATGGCTTCAGATTAGATACAATTATATTTTAGTTAGAATAGGTGGTGATAATGGATGAATCTGACTGATAAGAGTCATTATATATCAAACATTTTTGTAAATTTATTATGAATATATATAAATATATACAGACATATTGTCTTTTGCCCAAAAAAAAAACCAAAAAATCATTTAAAAAAAAAACAATTATAAGAGCTAAATAATTGGAAACTAGAAAACTAGAAAATGGGGAATGAAGCTACCTATACTGATGCTAAATGAAATGAATAAAAAAAATTGTGCTCTTGGTTAAATAGAAAAAATAGGAATTGGAAAGTGATTATGTAGAACATGAAGGGGTACAGGGCCAAATTTTGGAGCTCCTAAACAATCTTTTCCCAAAGAGGGTGCGATTGCTTCCCAAATTGGGTGCTACAACCCTATAGGGTGCTAGATTCTTGATGAATATAACTTCTTGATATTTCTATAGGATGTTTGTAGATGCATGTAGGTTTATTCTTCACTTGTAGAGTGCTTTGCATGATCCCTTATTATTCTATATTTAGTTTGAAGCTTATGGGGACACATAAATAAATATTAAGGTTTTGGAGATTTCCTTGGTCAATCCCTTGGGTGGTTATCAACCTTCATTGTTGGGAATACATTGTGTGTGTAGACCTAGGAATTTTAATATATGTGGTGTGTGGGTGGAAATGTGATAAGCAAGCTAAAATCCTAGAGGGTTTTCAACAACTAGGTGTTGCATGCAAGTCATGGGAACAAGTGGTTAATGAGAAATATGAGAACAATGAGTGTTACAAATAATGGGGCGACTTCAAACTCTAGGAGAATGATTGTGGTTTTTTATTATGGTAGACCTGAATTATAATGGTGAATGAGATGAGTTTAGGCTTCCTATGGATAAAACACTTGGCATAGAATTGGAGAGGAAGGTGTAAGATTCAAAATTTTGAGTGTGGGTACTTGAAAATACTTTCCCATGCTTTAGAATTGGTGTTGTTGATGGCCATTACTTCTTTGTAATGAAGTGCACTAAAATATTTTTGGTGAGTGTTAGAGTGTACTGAATCTTCTCTAAAGTTCATATGATATTTTGGAGGGAAAGTTTTGGCATATATAGTGAAAGAACCTTCAAAATGAACCTTTCTTTAATTGGATAAAGAGAAGGTTCATTATTTTTGTGCATGGTTGTGTGTGCATGAAAAGTGTAAATTAAAGTTGTACATAAGGATATCTCCAACTAGCCTAACAATAAATTATAACTACTAGAGTTGGAACTACCAATTGGAATGGACATTGGATAAACTAAGCTAATTTGAAACAATTAGGACATAGAATCAATAATCAACAAATTGATTAAGTATTAGGAAGAAAAAATAGTGAATAAGTGGGTTCAGATGCACTTGTGAGATGAAGTGGTCTAGATGATAAGTTTTTTCTCTTAATTTTGTTGGTAAAATTTGGGAACTACTAGATCTAAAGTACAAGGCCACTCTATGCAAAATGGATTTCTTATAACATTTAAAATTCCTAACAACCACCATGGTAGCATTATCTGGGGGTGGCCTTAACTAGGGAGAAAGTGGAGAGTTGAAATTTGCTAGGTATATTCTTGACAGAGTGTCCTAGTTCATAAAAAGTGCACTTGTTAGTGAGAAATATAAGGCATGTGATTTGTAGAAACTCAAGGGGTCCTAATAAACATGATTGACAAAAACAAATACTTGGAGAGATGTAATTATTTCAACTTGTAAATGGATTGATAAAGGTATAAATGCATTACACATCATTAATAACACCATTAGAAAACATATATTAGAATACTTCAAGTTCTAATTTCTAAGGGGGCCATCAAAATGAACAAGAAATGGCATGTTCTTGATTTATTGAAAAATAGACAAAAATGACTAAATAAAGTGTTTATATCTAATGAAAGTCTATTTTTTTAATCATGTATGGGTCCTAGGGATTGATACAACTTGTGACAACAAATTGGGCCTGAAAATTAGAAGATCAAGGCCTGGAAATAATAAGTGATTTCCTACTAGGTAACCTTGACCCTATTTTATAACCATGAAGGCAACCTTGAACTTCTAGGGTAACCTTGACCATGCTATACTATCTTCTAAATATTTTACAGGGGGTTTTTCATCTAATTTGAGGGGGCAACTCATTTTTATTCTAATATGAAGGTCTATATAATTCTTCAAATTTGAATTGCAAGTAGACTTTTGTGAGAGGGAACCCCACAAAAAGTAAAGGTTAAAGGGGGATCTACCTTAGTAAACTCCCTTGTGGCCTTTCAAGCACAATTTCACATTAAAATAATGATATACAAATAATCTATGCTAATAAATTACTCCAAGTCAAATCATAACCATGAAAAAATTTCTGATGATGACAAATAACACATAGAAATTCAATAAAGGAAGTAGGGTGGGAGAATGGTTTTTGGAAAAAGGTGATGGTTCAACCAAAATTAATTATGGAGCTTCAAAGAGGACTGATATATTAATAATAAATTATAAGTTTGAACCGTTCAAGTGAGAGTTTGGTATAGGAATGGATCAAACATCTTAAAGGTGTCAAACAAAGGCTTGCATCCACAAAGGGGTGATGGAAACACAATGAAATTGAAAAATGAATCAATGAGGTTTAATGCCAATCAAATAAGATTGGTTAGGGTCTAAAAATTTAAGGAATAAAGGTGGGTTACTGGTGGATTATAGAGAAACAAAGAGAAAATGGATGGTAATAGTTTGGAGGCATTTATGGGGGAGAGGTATTAAGAGGATCTTGTAGATAAAATTTCCTAATATTAGAACCCTATAAATCAACCAAATACTATCAAAGATCTTATTGAAACATTGTTCAATTGTAAAATAAAAATTATCTAAGATTTTGGGGAAGAAGATAGTTCAATCCTAGAAATTTCAAAGCAATGTTGGGGTGTCATTTGTGAATGGGAGTAGCTAAAAGAAAATGAATAAATAAATAAAAATTATATAAAAAAGGAAGTAAATTTGTTCTATTTTAAGGAGATTGCTAAGGTAATTCAAAGATGAAAAATTAGTAGGTGGGAATCCCTAACAATTAATTAGATTTTCTTTCAAATCAATGGTGGGAGAATACAAATTCAAGCTTGCTCTATTAGGTGTCAGACTATGGGCATTATCCATGAGTGAAAATTAAGCTCGATTTTATAGGATAACTTAAGCTTGAATGGGACCATCTATTAGTGGGTAGTTTGATTCATTTTAAGGTAATTAAGGTAGGATATGGTAAGGAAAAAGGTGGTATTTTAACATAGGATAGAGCTAGGAGCAAAATTTAAAGGTTTTAAAAGGGGGTAAAGGGGGATGAATAAAATGGAAATGAAAGGTAATGTTAGGATATGGAAGGGGATACAAATTAAATTAAAATGGGCACTATTGAACTCTATACAATACCATGGGAACAACATAGGAAAGGGGATATGAATGGATAGGGGAAACTTAGGCTTGGAAAATGGGATCAAAATGACATAGAACACAAACAAATGAACTAGGGATAAAATAGTCACAAAAATGTAATAAGTTGTAGGATATTTAAATTATATTATTAAAATTTACCCCCACTTTATTAGACTTAGGATGTCTTAGCTATAAGATGAAGTATTCTAAAGGAAGAGTATAGTAACATAAATAACTATTACTTTCATTGGAAATTTTGCAAAAGCAACGTGGATGTCAAACCTTCCCGTTCCATCATTTCTTACTTACCTAGCCGCAAGTATTTGAAGATTAGCATTAATGTGATACCAAAGATTGAATTTTGGGATGGTACTATTCAAGCGTGTGTTATCTACATGGTCTTGATTTCCCAAGGCTACATTTTTTGGCTAAAGAAATTATGTTTGTGGGAGACTACTCAATTTATCAAATTTTCAAACCTTTTACTCTCAAAGGCTTTCTGGTTTTTTTCGTTTGCAGAAAGGTGACATGGGTGGCGATAGGGTTCAAAAAAAGCCTAATAACTGTAGGGAATTTGACAAGGACCCTTTGGTATGGAAAATATGCATGGAAGGAGGGATGGCGCTTCTAATGGAGAATTTGGTGGGTCACAATCCTAAGTTATCTACGTAGTTTGCAAAGCCCTGGAAAGAATGAAGGGTCACTATGGGTGGAATCTCCTTTGAAGTTAATGAGGAGGTGATTGCACAAGTGATGGGGCTGTAGTGCACCAAAAATAAGTATCCAAAACACACTAAGGCATAGGACAACGAGAGCCTGAAATATTTCTTTGTTCGTAATGAAGAAGCTATTCGCAACCAGTTGGGGTTTGAAAGAGAAGCTCTGTCACGGCCTTGGGATCAAGTCTGAGTTGCTCTAATGAAGTACTTCACCTTGGAAGGTAGATATAAAAACTACTATTTCTATCATTTTCCTCAAGTCTAAATCACCTTCACCATAAAATTCTGTTAAGCTTCCCGTTTTTCTTGCTTACGAACTTGGAAAACTCTGTTGAGAAATATATGGAATCTGCTACCCAAAACCCAGAGGATCCTCCTCCTCTACCACTCCATCAAGGTCTGATTTTGAGGATCTACCATTTTCATCTCGCTCTCTACCTGCCCAAACCCATCTCCACTGTCCAAATTAAGGAAATTGATTCCTCTGTGCAGACTATTTCCTCAGTCGAGTCTAAGGATCCCAAAAGAAAAACCCCTTTGGTTGTTGCTAAAACCCCTATGCCTAGACTGACTACCAAGAAGATTAAGGGAAATTTTGGGATCACCCAATTGAGTGTTGCGGTTGGTCTTTGTGAGCTAAAGTTTGGGTATGCCAAGATGGTCAATAAACCTACCGCTAAAAAGAAAGTGAAGGATGAGGGGAAAGGTTTGGTGGAGATGCCAACCATTGATAATAGAGGCAAGAATGTGGTGGGGAAGGAATCCAAGGGTGATACTATGGTTTTTGGTACGGTGGAGATTGGGGTTGAGATGACCAACATCAGAAGATTTGGCAGATTGGCAAAAAATAAAAAGAAAGTGCAGATTAATGAACTGAATTTTGATGAGGAGTGGTTTGAAAAAAAAGGTGTTGGTGATGGGGAGGAGTCAGAGGATATTGAGGAGGAATTTGTTGAAGGGCCTCACACCCTCCCGGATTTCAAAAAAGTGCATGATGAGAACTCAGTTTCCTAGTCTTCTGACCCATTGGATGTGAAGCGCACAAATATGGGGAAGATTGTGAATAAAGGGGAGGACCTTCTTGTGTTGTAGGAGAGGATGGGGAAAATGGAGAAGAAGTTTAGAGGCTTGACCTACTTCACGATCAAGTTGGTCCACTGTGTCACTAGCAATCTCTTTGCTGTAATGAAGGACGAGTTGGACATGAAAATTGTTGAAAAAGGCCTTGAATGGGTTGATGATGATGTTATCAACACTCTCTCCCAAAATTGGGAGAATTCCTGTTACTCTGTTGCTACTGTGTGGATTCTGTCGTCTGTTGATCTGCTGTGTTTTGTTTTTTGCATTGTTATTTTAGTTTTTTGGAATTGATCTTTTTTGGCCCTAGTGGCTCATTGTGTAAAGGCTACAACACCCTATAAATGCTACTTATCTTACCAAAAAAATAAATAATGAAATTGAAAGTATATGATACCCAAAAGAAAACTTACCAATCTTCATCTTGATCTTATTCTCACTCTTATCCTTGTACGTATTCTTGTAAAGGACCCAAATAGAGTAGTCACTTTACACTACAAAAGAAAACTAGGCTAGACACACACAAAGGAAATAATATCATATGTAGGATCTAACATGTGTATATAATAAAAATAAGATAATCTCTAATAATATATTATGAATAGGTTTGAAAATTGTATAGAAATAAGCTTGATCTTAACCTTTTTTTAGTGAGAGATACCTATGGATATCCGATGCCTAAAAAATATGATGGAAGCATAATAGTGACCTATATTAGATATTAGAATGAATATCTTAAAAATAGGCAACTAGAAATTGGGGTAATGATAATGGTGACAATGGCTATTAGGGAGTTTCCTTTAAAAGAGGTAGGCAAGGGTAATAATGAGATACCAATTATGATAATTTGGAAGTAGAAATTTGGTGATTTGGTGAGAGCCACCTTGTGGCTAAAGATCATAGCTAATCTAAAGGAAATTAGAAACTAGTTTGATTTAGAAATTTGGTGAGAGCCACAGCATGAATAAATATGGTAGCTAATGCTATAGAAAATATAAATTGATTTGGTGCATAAATACAAGATGTTACTATTTGAATCAGTCATTTGTAGTTCTAGGATTTTGTATGCACTTGGAAAAAGGATGACACTAGTGAAAACAAATGTGTGAAATAAAATAAAATAAAATAAAATGGTACTATAATTATGGATTTTTTGGTTTACAAAATGCTTTATCAATACAATTTAGACTCGAATAATTACATTTGTGGCATGAAAAAACTAGATTTTTATAAAAAATCTTTTTGGAGAGAACAAAGCATAGTCACAAAATTCTAAAAAAATGATGACAAATTAAATTTATAGGGTAGGGGCATGTGTATGCTCAAAATATATAAGAGAAAAATGCAATCTATTACAATACTTTTTTTTTTGAAAAAGGATGAATAAAGCTCCTGAAAAATACATTTTATTGAAGGTAGATTTTTTTCTTAAAAGCATCCCTTTTAGGACAAGATATTACCTTTAGAGGTTTACAAAATGGGATTTGTGGAGGGAAAGTGTTCATGTGGACATTGTAAATTTATGGAGAAAAGGAGCTTATTGGAGAAGATTCCTTAGCATAACAAGTATAAGCCTCATTATTTGGATCAAGTTAGAGACAACCTATTGCCTAAGTGTTCACTTGCTAGGTATGAACATTAATTTTCAATTTATGTTGTGTTTTTTTTTAATTTTTATTTTTTTGGAGGGATTAGGGAGGGGAGTTGAGTTTTGGTATTTTTAGAGTTCCATTTTTTTCAGGTTTTTAGATTTTTTTTTTTTAAGAATTTGATATATTTTTAGAAGATTTTTTTGAAAAAAATTACGCATGTGGGTGGAGGAGTCATGTGGAAACCTTGTATAGGCTTAAGGTTCGTGGGCCCTAGATGTAGCCTCCTCAACCATTGTACACTAGGCTTGGGGTTCCTTGGGTTTTTGTAATCTTGAGTTGGTGTTACTTAGGTGATTATTGCATTAGGGGTGGTTGGTTTAGTAGCCTCATCCTAGAATAGTTGGTATATTGGTAGCCATGCTTGGTTGGGACAATTGACCAAGTGGAAAAGTTCAACTAGGATTTACAAGGTGGTAGTTAAGTTTCATTGAAACAAGTAGGCTAGTCACCAAGGCTAGGCCATGAGGCCAACTAGATAACAAGGGCTACTTGTATTGGCTTTTGGGTTTTTGAATAGCTTTATTTGATATTAGATATAGTCATATATTATTTAAAATGAATATTTTATTTCTCTAGTGGTGGATTTTTTCTCTAGTATGGTTTTAACCCTTTCACATTTTTAATCATGTTGTATTTTTTTCTTTAGTTGGTTTCTTGATTTTTACATTATGGTTTTGTGTACAGATGGTAACTTTATGTTTTTTTCATGATTTGATTTTTATTTGAGAGAGGTGACAACATGTCCTAATAGTAAATATTGGAGTTGCATGAAATAGGGTTTTATGTGAGTATGTTCATTGTCTTAGTAGAGTGACAAAAAATTAATGTTGGTAATTTTTATGCTCTCAATAGGGGAGATGGCCATCCCTTTGGATGATGTTTGGAACATAATAATTTTACTTATATGTGAATATCATGTATGTGCTTAGTTCTTGATGTAACATGAATGGACATAAGGCCTTCACTAGTCACATTTCGTATTGATGAAGATTATCTTTGGAATAGATTATGTAGGGAAATATTGTATGTGTGGAAGGTTTTGATTAGGACTATCTCAACCATGGGGGTAGTATATGGTAAGGGTGGGGTGATGGATTGGTGGATGGTGTGAATCATTCAATCTATAGAGGAGGAGGGGAGATATTAATATGGTTTTGATGCATATTGTCCCATTTATATCATGAAATGTATCATTTTTTTATGATAAGATGGTCACTATATCTTGGAGGGGATTATTTTATACATGTGATATTTGACCATTTAAAAAAATTGGTGTTTGGGTACATATTATTAAAAAAAATCACTTTTGTGATTTTAGTTTCTTGATTTATGATCTTGGTTTGAGAAGTATGTTGCCCATACCAAACCCTCACAACATTAACTCCATATTCACCTCCATTATTGTGGCATAATTCTTACTCACATTGTGTTTAAATCAAGTGATTACACACTGTCATGCAAAAAAATCAAGTGTAAGGCATACATATAAATCTAAATTTTGGTAGCCTCATTAGGTTAAAGAGGATTTGAACTCTAATTATACATATTTTAGAATAATACATTGAAAAATTGAATAATATTATTGGATTATTTGCAAAAACAAGTAAATTGATAGTAAACAATGCTTAGATCTATGAAAATTTAAACTTGGCAAAGAAAAGATCTTTCAAATTAGATCCATCTAGTTATTGACCTAGCTGTAACATGTCACATATTCATAAGATTACCCATTAAGGGAAAATAAGAAAATTCTATAACTCACATATTCATGCTATAATTTTATGATATCGAGAGCATCTTTAAGACCTTAGATGTGCTCTTATACACTTCTCATTCTTCCATGTTTAAATTTGGGCAAGAGTCTTTCAACATTATTTGGTAAATTATGTGTCGCACCTCCAAAGTTTACTAGAGTTTCTCCTCATAGAAAATAATTGTCCATATTAACTTATTCTATTATGAAAAAAAGGTTTCCCTAAGACGATAAATCAAAAAAATTAACATCCTTTGATTTCCATTTATTAGATCTTGGGTTTCTAAACTCAATCAAGTAATATAGTTCAAAGTTTTATGATAAGAACCTAGAATGGGTTATACATGATTTTTTCATATTTTTTTCTTAGGCTACCATCCTTCTAGTGCCAATTTTTGACACATTTTTAACATACCAACTTAGATAAAATAAATTGTTCCCACTTGAAAAGGATTCAAATCCTCTATAATTTAGGATTTGTACTTTTACTCTAACGTAATATGAAATCTCCATAAGAAGATACTTGTAATCTAAAGGTTTGTGTAAAAGAAACACATGCAATGTTAACAATAAATATTTCCTCTAATTCATAACGGAAAATAAAATATTAAAACATGTGTATTAAGAAAATAATTTAGCTGATTTATTAATATACTTAAAATGATATTAAAAAGGAAAAATGAGACATATTCTATTTCTAATATAATATTAAATTAACTAGACTTCAAGAGTATTAAAGTGATTACAAATAATGAGAGAAAATGGATAGAGAGAGGCATGTGAAGTTGGACTCCACTATTAGTTTCCATGTCTCCAAATGAGGATATAAGAAATCACTAGGTAGAAATAGTTAAACTAACACAGCTTGTACACAAAGATGACACAATATTCATTGAAAATTAAGAAACATACAAGACCCAAGGTGATCACTATAGTACTATGCAAAATAACTAGGGGTATAAACCACTCACAAAGTATTGGAAAAGACTCATTTAATATAATGTATGTAGATCTCAAATTATAATAAAGAATATATATTAAGATCAAGTGCATTAAAAAAAAAATCTTCAATTTTTTTACAATCCTTTCTTTTTTCAATTAAAAATGGTTTACATTTTATAGAATGCTTTAGAAGAATAATTATCTAATTTGTAATTATTTTTAAAAAAATAGTAGATACATGAGGAAATCTATTGGGGATCCCTCCTATGCTTGTATCCAACTTATAACACTTGAGAATCTACAAAGTTCACCCAACATTATTTAGTTAAATATAGACATTTAATAATTTAAGTTGATTGAATTTAATATCTAGATCTTATGCATTAGGGATTAGTTTCAAACTAGACTAAACAAATAGAAAATATAGTAAAAATAAAAGGTTCAAGTTTGAAAATTTTAGGTGTGTTGTAGTAAGAATTGGCTATGGATGCCAAGATCTATGGACCAAATGGAAAGCACAAAGAAGAGAGAATAATGTGACAAGAATAAAATGTATTCAATGTCAATGATATGATATGAGATTAATTTACAATGAGAGACCCCTTGGTTATATAGCCAAGGTGAGAACATAGGTGTGCATAAGATTATGACAAGTGTCGTAATCTTATGACATGAGACAAATATGAAAAGCTATCACTCCACCTAAAGTGGAAAGGTGATAATGTGATAACCACCACAAAAGGTGGAAAACTAATCACATGATATGTCCATGAAAGGTGGAGGTGATAAAGTAATAAGAAGATAAGTCCACCAAAGGTGGAAAATCTCCAAAAACTCCTATGTGGTCCCTAAGTAAACTTAACTAAGGTGTAATTATGACCTAGGACAAGGTACAAGACATTTAATTACACCAACACCCCCCATTAAGTGCAACTTAGGGAGAATGTACACAAAAGAAAACAATGCAAGATGGGTCCCGACAACTAGGCCATGTTAGGTACCCATGTACAAATGTAATGAAATCTCTCACAAATAGAGAAAAGGAGAAAACCCAGTGGGACAAAACTCCTCCCCAAAAGAGAGATGAAATACAAGATATAAATGCTCTCAATGATGAATGAGAAGGTAAAAACCCCATGTGAGGAAAAAGAATCCCCATAAGAGAGAAGTAGGAGAGAGACAAGGCAAAACCCCGTCAATGTTGAGTCACTTGCAATGATGGTAGAAGCTCGACATTGAATGCTGAAGATGATCCAATCTCGCTGAACAACGTTCCTCCCCTTAGGAAGAAACAAAACCAAGAATGTATGCAGGATGTATGATGTCTCTGAAGCATGCTCAAGTGTCTCCATGTTGATGCCAAAAGTTGACACACTCCAAACAAGCGTTCTAGGCCACATTTCTAAAGAGTACAATCCAACATCTAGTAGAGATGAATGTAGAACATGATCCAAAGAGAAGGATATCCCCTCCAAAGACAAAGAAGCCTCCTCCAAATGCTGTCCAAAATTATCCACAGTCATGTAAAGCTGCAAAGAATGATCATGTAGAGAATGAACAAGAGGGTCAGAGTGTTCCCTCACAACAACTGAAGAAGGAGCATCTTCATCATTTAGAGAAGATGAATGTCATCAATGATGTCCCCTAAATCTACAAGATGAGACTCCACAAACAAGTCTGAAATACCTATCAAGAAGCCATCCGAAGTAGCCATATCTGGAAGACAATGTATGTCTTGCTGCACTGAATCACAAGGAATTCAAACTGTGGAATCACAAATATCATCAACTACAACAGTAGATGATTTTGCTAATGCTAGATCACAAGATTCCTCAGCCTCAAGATGTTGACTCATAGATGAAGAAGATGGACCCTCTAAATCTGGATTAGGAGCCATAGAAACTGAAGTCTCAATAGATGTCTCTATAGGAGGAGAAGGAGAAGGTTCTGTGTCATCAAAAATACCATACCTTTCCCAATGAGCAAGTGTTTCAGCTATTTTATCATCAATAGGCCGAAACTCTGCAAGTGGAACAAGACAATCCGCAATAGGATCCTCTGGAAATGGGGGTTCATTCGAGTCTCCATACATCTCCCAAAGTTTGGTCATAAGGTCATGAGGGATCTCAATACCATCAAAGGCCATTAGTGTATCAATATCACAATTAAAACCAATTAATCCCAAGATATGTTCTATTTTTATGTCCCACACAACTCTCTTCCATTTTGATGAAGGTTGAGGAACTAGTCCATAGAGATATGAAAAAAGATTAAGCCACCTAATATGTGTTAGGATTCCATCTCACAAAGACTTAAAGTTCCAAAAATTTAACCTTATTACAGTGGGATGTATTTTGATGCCCATATTAAACTCCTCAACTTAGTCACACAATAGACCAATCAAGAGACATAAGCCAACAAAGGAAAAATATTACCCCCCCAAATCACTCAATCATGAAACCCCCCAAGAAATATCTGATTTGGCACTTTATACTTAGTGCGTTTACAATTGCCACTGCCAAAAATAACAAACTGGACTTTGGTCTTGGTACATGCAAATTGTCAAAATAGGCCTCAAGCTCATAGCAAAAAAAGTACAATAGATGAGATAAATTTGATCACACCACTAGAAAGTACACAAAAAATCATGCACTTTCAAAAAAAAATTTCACCCAAAAATGTTACTGTAGGAGCAAGTTATGAGCTCTCAAAGTTCCCAAAATGAGGACGAAGCAGCAACACCTATGTGAATTTGAAATGTCTGGAAAAACCAGAAGCCAAAACCAAAAACGGATTGCACCACTGTGTAGAGCACGAAAAATTAGCCCAAATAAAAAAAATTGCTCGAAAAAATGAGCCAAAATGACTGAGTTATGAGCGTTTGAAAATCGCCTTCCAAAATCAAAATGCAATCCGTGAGGGGTCAAGAAAATTTTGAATGGACGCTGACGTCAGTGCTGACACGAGATGATGTCAGCAAATCACTCGATTAAATTTGATGACCTACTGAGTGTCAAAAAAGAATATGCTTCTACTCCTGGAATATTCTATATGTCGGTATATGCTTTCAAAATATTCTATTGTCGGACTCTTTGCCGAAATATTCCTCGGATAAAATTTGATGCTGCCAGTTTTTGTAAAGTGGATTCGGCCGGTTGGAAGGGTTGATCGCTGATAGGGAGGTGGCAGGGGTCACGTGAGCCAGCGGAGGACGAGCGTTGGGCTGCCACTTGGCAGCAACAGGCAGGCCCGTACCTGCTGGTACGATTTGCAGGTCTGTACCTGCTATAGTCTGCGAATTGCAGACTTAAAACTATGCTTCCCTTTTTTTTGATTTGAAATTTTTCACCGATTTTTTTTAATAAAAAAATCGTACAGTCACACAATAATGGCGACCTGGGGGGCCACATGGCTCTTCGGGCAATTTTTTTTGCCTCACCGGATGACTTGCTCCAAAATGGATGAATGGACAATTGATCTTAGGGTTTTTGGCCCTTCTGGACATGATGGCAAGGTCAGATTTGACCCAAAATGCTCTAAAAATGCAGCTACCTTCTGGATCTGGCAACCACAATTCAACTTCAAACCCTCATAGATTTGGCCTCGTATGTCCGATTTGGACAAAAAAGAAGGCAAAATCAACTTTCTCAAACCTTCCGAACGCAATGGTGAGCTTAGATTTCTACCAGCAAGCTTCGATAAAAACTTGCAATAAAGAGCCAAAAATGGAACCTCCCCAAATTTGATCTCTCCTTAGAAAAAGACTCTCCAATGGCAGCCAACCCACTCTAATACCATGTTAGAATTGGCTATGGATGCCAAGATCTATGGACCAAATAGAAAGCACACAAAAGAGAGAATAATGTGACAAGAATAAACTATATTCAATGTCAATGATATGATATGAGATTAATTTACAATGAGAGACCCCTTGGTTATATAGCCAAGGTGAGAACATAGGAGTGCATAAGATTATGACAAGTGTCATAATCTTATGACATAAAAAAAATATGAAAAGCTATCACTCCACCTAAAGTGGAAAGGTGATAATGCGATAACCACTACAAAAGGTGGAAACCTAATCACATGATATGTCCATGAAAGGTGGAGGTGATAAAGTAATAAGAAGATAAGTCCACCAAAGGTGGAAAATCTTCAACAAATCCTATGTGGTCCCTAAGTAAACTTAACTAAGGTGTAATTATGACCTAGGACAAGGTACAAGACATTTAATTACACCAACATTTGTGAAAGTCACAAAGGATCTCTTATCTTATTATTGCATTATCATCTTACATACTTTTGCATATATATTTGAGATGACAAAGACATACATAGGAATTTGCATTTTTTCTTAAGCTATCTTTAAACTTCTTTAAAATGTTGAATTAGCCTAAGGTGGTCTTAAAGTTGCAATATTAGAAGCCTATAGCATGTAAATAAAAAGTACTTCTAAGCACCACCATCAAAGACAAACACGATTCTAAAGACTGAAGGTGCAAAATTTACAATTGCAATTCAAGTTCAAAATATGAGAAATGAGAGCAAAGCCATAGGTGTGTGATTAAACCAAAATAAAGCAAAGGACATTTCCTAATACGTTGGAACTTCAAGGGCGTCAATTAGGTTTGGAATCATAGATGGAGGATTGAAGTTGTAAGTGTAGGATTGGACCAAAACAAAGTAATATTCATCTCCTAGTTTATTGACACTTCACAGTCCTTTGATGACAAAAAATATTATTAGACCACAAAATACATGTCATAATAAAAGCATCAAATCTACAAATAAGTATTTCTAAACATTTTAATCAAAATTTTAATAGATTTTTATGTATTTCAGACTCAAAATTATATCATCTAGAACAATTGTACGTATTGATTGTTTTCATATATTTAATGACCTTAAATTATTTTGAAAGAATGCTTTATTTCATTGAACAACAACAAACATACACTTTCTTTTGATATGCTAACCAACAAAACACTTATGCTTTTCAAATAAGAACTTATTAACAATATTAAATACCTTTCTTTGAAAAAATACACCAATTAAACCCCAAACTTTTGTCCACTAAATTTTTCACAAATTTAATTCATTTTATAATATGTTTTATAATATATTATAGAAGAGAAAAAAGGAAAATAAAAATACATGAAATCCATATAACTCATAATAATGGGTATGAATGGTGAACAATTCACGATTTTTGGAAAAAACACCATTTCACACTTCATTTAGAAGTGCCTCACTCCCTTTCGAGTGAACTTAATCAACACAAACTAAGCATTGACCGCTTACATGACTTAGCTGAAGCCCACTTAATTTGTCCATTCTCTAACCCATTTCCATTCCAGTAGACACTAGCCATTACAATCAGTGGACAATAGTTCCAACGGTCACCAATTCCCATGCATAAGAGAAAGTTGTTCCCAATTCAAAAGCTGTTCCAACGGTCACCAATTCAAAAGTTGTTCCCGTGTTGTTGTGGAAGTTTGGTGGATGCAATTTTTTTCATAAAACCATAAAGGATATGCATCTTTTTATTAGATACCATTGTAATGGCTTTCAAAATGTGGAATCATAGACAAGGCTCATAAGCTATTTGAAAGAAATGTGGTTTCATGGAATGTGGTGATTGCAGGATATCCACAAAATGGATTGTTGAAAGGTCTTTAGAAATGTTCATTTCAAGAAATGCAATTTGCAGGTGTAAAGCCAGTCTTTGCAAACTTTACCAGCATCCTCCCAACCTGTGCCAAATGAGAGCTTTGGAGCAGCATATGGGCATCCATCAAAGCATAAAGGATAGAGAAATTTTGTCAGATGTTGTAGTTGCTACTGCTCAATAGTAGACATGTATGCAAAAATTGAAAGCACCTCCAGATATATAAGATTTCTTTTCCAAGAAAGAATATCATGAGAGGTTAAAGAATTCACCTCTAGATGTCTAATACAAAATACAAGCATCCTAAAAGAGTCATAAATTAAAAGATAAAACCTAAATTATAGCAGAAGAAAGTATACAAACTTTCTTTTTATTATTATATGGTTTTCAAGTTCATAGTATGTTAACAACCAAATGATATCATAACTCTCTATTTCATATAGGTGGAATATGTTATGAGATACCCATGGAGATGTAGAGTAGCCAAGTGGGAGGCGTTGAACTTTATGCAAATATTTAGAAAAGACACAAATGATTGGATGTTGCTGGAGGGAATCTATAAGTAAGCCCTAACAACTTTCTTGAAATAGGAAGACAATTCAATTAAAGTATCAAATCTTAATGGTTTTGATAATTCTTTCTTTTAGGGTGTGAAGTGAATGGAGAAAAACGAGTTTAGAACTAGTAATAGTGGATTTCAATATCTTGCAATCTCAGCAACAAAATGAATTCAAATAACTGACCAAGTAATACAACTATTTCTAGATTCTTTGTGATGGTTAATATCAAATTTTATATTAATTTTGCATAAGAATTAACTCAATAATATTTTGTAGAAGATTGGGAAGGAATACAATCAAAGTTGCAATAAAAACATTCAATCTATCATTCATGATATACATGCTCATCAATTTAGCCTCAAAATATTGAGTCAAATTTAAAATAATTGAAAAATTCTGATTGTTTATCCTTTAAATTGAGCTATATATTTGTTGTGATACAAATGTTTATATGGTGAGATGAGGTGATTGTAAATAAACTAAGTTTCTTTAGGCATTGACGTGAAATATTATTTTAATTATACATGTGAAAAAATACCTAAGATGGAAGATAGAACAAAAAAATTTATTTTATTTGTTGTTCCTTTAAGAAAATATTGTAGACCCAAAATATAATGGATGCAAAATTCACAACTAGAGTTCTTGGAAAATTTGTTTTCCAAGAAAATAAAGTATTGACCCATTTCATATAATCATTTACATACACACATTGACAATTAAGGCTTTTAATAATATCTAATTTTATTATCTTATATAAGTTTCAAAGTTATATTATATCACATATTTTCACTGGATATCACATAAATCATATAGTTGAGTAAAAAAAATGTATATTGATCCAAATTGTCCACTTAAATGCTAATCAGCTTATGTTAAAACCTTTATTGAGATGATACTATATTTTTTTTGATAATGACATATGATAAATTTGTTTACTAGAACTTGCAATGTTTTTGAAAAGTTAAACAACATTTACAGGGCGCTGTACCCCTCACAACGAGCCAAAAGGGCCAAAAAAGGACAAGACTAAACAAATAACATAAAAAGGAAAACAACACAAAAACAACCCAGAGGCAGGACAACAACAACTGAGAAATAGCCGACAGACAGGCACTAGGAGGAACTAACTGGCATCGTCCCAATTTTTAATCAGGAGGTCCACCGCCTCATCTCCCACCCATTCTTTGTTTTCCTGGCTATTGTTCCCCTCCAATTCCTCTTTTATGGAATTAGATAGAGTTCTCGTAACAAAGTGACCCAATTTCATTGTGAAGTGGGTTAACCCTCAAAATATTTTGTCAAGAGTGTCCAATCTCTTCGCCACCTCGCACGAATCCACCCCAACATTCATAGCTCCCTGATCCTCACCAGGCTCATCCACCAATGGCTGCAGAGAGTGCGAGCCAGAACCATCAAAAGGAAGCTTGCTGTCCACCGGAGTAAGCTGGGACCTCTCCACCATATCTTCCTCCACATCTTCACACTCTTCTTCCTTGTAACCCTTGCTGTCTGACTGCTCCTCCTCAGAATCCTCAATGATTAACCTCTTCTTTCTGTTCTTGGCCAACCTCCCAGATCTCCTCCTAACACTTTCCCCTCTAGTCATCTCCGTGTTCCCCACAACCGTATCTCCTCTTGAATCTTTCCTAACCGCATTTTTCCCCTTGCCATCCATAGCAGTCGCAACCTGCATACATTTCTTCTTACCTTTTTTCGTTGCAGTGACATTAACAGCCGTGTTAGCCTGAGTGGCTTTTAGCTCACAGAGCCCTTTTTCCGAGCTAGCATGGGCCTTGCCCAACCCACCCTTAAGTTTTTTGGTGGAAAATTTTGTTTTAGCATTCCCCACAATGTCTACATTAGACTTCCAAGGAGGACTCTTGGATTCGGTCGGGGAGATATGCACTATAGAAAGGGGTTCAATGTTCTCGACACGGACAACGGTGATGGCTTTAGGCAGACATAGGGAAAGATGAAAGTGATATAGATGAAGGATAAGCCCCTGATGGAGTGGGAGCGGTACGAGATCACAGGGATTACGGCTGGCCGAATCTTTACACTTGTCCACAAAACTTTCCAGGTCCATTAAAAGGAAAAACGGGAAACTGAGCAAAATTTTATGCCTAAGGTGGTTTAACAGAGGGAAATGATAAAAGAAACATGTTTTATATCTACCTTCCAGAGTAACATACTTCATCAGCGCCATGCACACTAGGTCCCACGGCTTAGGAAGCGCTTCCCTTTCAAACCCCGCCTGGTTTTGAACAGGGGTCTCCTCACCTCTGAAAAACTCTTTCAGGCTCTCGTGGTCCAAATTTTTTGTGTGTTTAGGATATTGTTTCCCCACACACAAAGAACCTGTAGCCTATGCAATAACATCCTCATTGATTTCAAATGAAATTCCACCAATGGAGACCCTCCTGTCCTTCCACGAATTGGAAAAATGACCCGATAAAATAAGATCATGGCCTACTAAGCACTCCATGAGCAGAGCAATTCCTCCCTCCACACAAATGTGCTAGACCAGAGGGTTGTTTCAAAATTCCTCACAATTATCCAGTTAAGTCCAAACACGCTCACCACCCATACTGCCAGGCTGCACAGAAAGCTCACAAAAATGCAAAAAATACCGATTGTAGCAGTTACGAACAATAATCTCCAAAAGATAGTTAAGGCAGGGATTACAACGAAGCAAATTAAATCCCGCATACCGTTCACACAAGTGGAGAGGAATTATACCACAGTGTGAATAGACACAAAAATTAATAAATTTATGATTATAGTAGAGAAGGCAAGAGTTGGTGGAGATGTAGGGAATGCACGAATACCCATGTAGACAGGTCAAAAAACTAAATTTAGCAATCCTCCAAAAGAAGCCAAAGGAACCCCTAGCTAAAATAGCTGGCTAGAAGCCTCTAGAAGGAGGCCAAATCTCATCATAGATAGTCAAATCATTATAAATACAATCACTCCTCCAAATGCAATGAGGAGATAAAAAAAGCAATCCAATTCCCAAAAGAGTAGCACGCACAGTACAGTCCCACAAATGAAATGAAGTCACGTCCTTCCATTTAACCCGCATCAAGCCACCAAAAAAAATCTTGAACTCCTCTTTTAAATCCCCTCCTTGCCATCTCATCATAATCTTAGAAACCCAAACCATCCACCATGTCCAAAGGACAGACACATGGATGCTCCTTTCCCTATCCCACACGGGCATCTTTCCCAGGAAAACTCCACCTGTACTCCATACCAATATTGACATTCATCCACCAACACACCCAAAATAACCAGTGGGCCCCCCAATCAGCTCTCGTCATCCAAAAGTTGAAAATCATTACAAACCATGGTAGCCTTGTCCTGCTCTATCAAAGCTTGAATATTTGGCGGTAGTTTTTCCTTATTCCTCCAACATCTAGCCGAATCCCAACTCGAGCCAAGATTAGCCAAAGCATTTGCCACACGGTTGCCTTCTCTGAAAATATGAGTCACCTTTTTGTCCCTAAATTTGGGCAAAAGGAAGCTAACATCCATCAATATGTCCTTGGTATTCCAACCTATAAATCTATCTTTTTCCACAACATCTGTCACCGATTTGGAATCTCCTTCAATGTGGAGATAAATAATCCCCAGAGAAACAACAATTTTGAGGCCCATGAATAGTGCACGAGCCTCAGCAACTAAAGCCGACTGAACCCCAATGCCTCCAGCAAAACCTGCAACCATATTCCCCATAGAATCTCTGATAATCCCACCTATAATTTCCCTCCCTGGGTTGCCTTTAGCAGCCCCATCAAAATTAAATTTGAACCATCCACAATCCGAAGGCTCCCATTTGGTATTTTTCCTAGCTAATAGTTTCGAATTATCAAAGACATTAGCCTTTAGATCCTGATGCCATTCCTTAGCCATTTTTATTTCGTAATCTAGCGGCCCCCTCTCCGGTAGTTTCCCATTAAAGAGAGATATTCTCCTCAATGAGCCTAACACCAATGCCAAACACTTCCTTGGGGCTCCGCTCAATATTCCTGAAAACCCTATTATTCCTCTCCTTCCATAAACAACAACCTAAGATTGGGGGGACTTGCTTCCAAATTTCACCAGTCAAAGGGTGGAAAAAAAAGCCATTCCAGCCTAGGATAAATGATAAAAGGTCTTCACTCATAACCCAAAGGACATCAAGTTTCTCAAAAGCCATCCCCCAAACTTTAGCAGCATATAGACAGTGTAATAAAAGGTGGCTGACAGTTTCCTCCCCCTCCTTGCATAGAAAACATCTATTGGGAAAGCATAACCCCCGAATTCTCAAATTGTCCTGGGTTAGGATTCTATTATGACAGGCCGTTCACTAGAAAAGAATAATTTTAGGGATCATGTGATGATTCTAAACCCTCCTCCAAGGTTCCACAACACAAATTTCATTAGTCAGTAGTCTGTAAGCTGATCTCACCGAAAATCCCCCTGTTTATCTAAAGCCCAAAAGAGCTCATCCTCCCTATCATAGGAAGGAAACCTAATACTAGAGAGCAACACCTGAAGGGATCGAGCTAGGCGACAAAGGTCAAGAGAGTGGGGGAAACAAAGGGATAGATCCCTCCAAATCCTAGCTCCAAGAGGGCCAATCACATAGTCACTGATATATATGCCAAAGAATCTCTGAGCTTCACCCATCACCGCCCCAAAGTCAGAGCAAGCCAAGGAGGAGTCCAAAAGCCAAGTATCTTCCCAAAATTTGATTTTGACCCCATTTCCCATTTTCCATTTAATCCCTTTCTTTAGTAGGCCTTGTATGCTGCAAATGCTCCTCCAGACAACAGAGCCTTGGGGATGAGGTTCCGAAAGACAATCAATCAAAGACTTGTTCTGGAGGTACTTAGCATTCAAAATTTTGCACCAATCCTTGGTGTTCCTTGATTGGTCCCACCCAACCTTGGCCATCAGTGCCCTATTAGAGATGACAATCTTCCTTATTCCAAACCCACCACAATTTTTAGCTTGATAAACCCTTTTCCATTTTACCAAAGCAATTTTATTTTTTTCCTCAGTACCGAACCAAAGGAAATTCCTTTGAATTCTTTCAAACTTATCAGCAATATACTTAGGCATCTTAAATATAGCTAGAAAGTAGGTGGGGATACCTTGTATAGCCGCGGTAAGAAGTTGGATTTTTCTAGCATGACTAAGCAAAGAGCCCTTCCACCCAACCAACTTCCTTTGAATCCTCTCCAGGATAGAATTCTAGAACTCCGAGGGAACCTCCTTAACCGTGTGTGGGAGCCCAAGATAAATCGATGGGAGAGAATTACCAACACATCCCAGGATCGCAATCACCCTGTTTTCCAAATTTGGCAAGCAATTAAAGAAGTAAATCTTGCTCTTATTGTAGTTGATGCTTTGAACAGAGCAAGAGGCATAGCTGTTAAGGAAAGCTTTCCATTTCCTAGCTTCCACAGCAGAGGACTTCCCAAATAGAAATGTGTCATCAACAAATTGCTGCACAACAATCAGAACAAGAGAGGTAGCTGCTCTAACACCAGAAATGGAGCCCTCTGACAGTAGACTCATGAAGTTCCTGGTAAGCACATCGACAATCATAATAATGAGATAGGGGGAGAGAGGGTCTCCTTGTATGAGCCCTCTACCAACAGAGAAGAATCCATAGGGGGATCCATTAACCATAACCAAGAACTTAACAATACTAACACACTCCATAATGAGCTTAATGACCGAGCTATTAAAGCCAAACTTAGCCAGGACCTTCAAAATGAATTCTCACAGAACCTTATCATAAGCTTTGGAAATGTCAAGCTTGAGAGCCATACCTGCATTATTACATCTATCCATAGAGTGGAGCAGTTCATGGGTTGTCAAAGAAGCATCAAGAATGTGTCACCCCGGGACAATCCCCCTTTGAGTGTGACTAATAATTTTATCCAGAAGAGGTTTGATTCGGTTAACAAGGATCTTATAAATGATCTTATAAAAGGTGTTAGAAAGACTAATAGGTCGAAATTCAATCAAAAAAAGAGGCTCACTAATCTTGGGTATAAGAGAAATGAAAGTGTGGTTCATTTGTTTAAGGATCCTACCAGATTTGAAGAAGTCCCTAGCCGCAAGCACAAGGTCCTAGCCCATAGTATCCCAAAAAATTTGAAAGAACACAGGAGGAAACCCATCAGGTCCCGGAGTTTTGAAGGCCCCCATGATAAAAGTAGCCAACCGAACCTCTTCTGTGGAAACAATCCTAAGAATTCCCAAATTATCTTCTAGGGAGATGGAAGCAGGGAGATGCTGGAGGATCTTACAATCAAGAGCTAGGTTGGGCGCCCCTGAAGGGGCCGAAAAAGCCTCCTTGAAATAATTAACCGCACAGGACCCAATTTGAGCTTGATTAGAAATCACCTCCCTAGAGGCACTTATCAATTTATAAATTTGATTCCTTTTCTAGTGTTTGATGGTAGAAACATGGAAAAAGGACGTGTTCCTATCTCCTTCCTTCATCCATTGGACCCTAGATTTTTGCTTCCAGAAGACAACTTCATTTGTTAAGACCCGTTCCCATTCCATTCTGACATCCTTTTCCTGAATGTTAGTCCGCTGACTGTCATCTCCCTCATCCATGTTTTTCTACAAGGTCCTCAACTTCGCCTCGAGTTGTTCTTTCCTTTGAAAAACATCCCCAAACACATTCCTGTTCCAACCTTTAACCATCAGTTTAATATGTTTAAGTTTAAAGCAGAGCCTAAACATAGGGGAACCTTGGACAAGAATATTCCACCATTCAACAATTTTATTTTTGAAATCGGGGTGAGAGTTCCACATTATTTCAAATAAAAAAGGATAGGGACTACTAGAAGGACAAATATTAGTGGTCAGTAGAAGAGGATTATGGTCTGATACTATCCTAGGCAAAGTTACCAGGTTAGCATCCAAGGAATTAGTCCAATGAGGAGAGCAGAGGAAGTGGTCAAGCTGAACCCGAATCAGATCGCCACCAGCCCTTCTATTAGACCAAGTGAAATTTTGGCCTAGTAGCTCAATATCAATTAACCCCGAAGAATACATAAAATTAGCCAGATTCGACATGTTGTCAGTGTAATCCAGGAGGCCCCCACTTTTCTTAGATGGAAACAGGGGAGAGTTGAAATCTCCAGCAACAAGCCAACAACCTCCCTTATTCATATTAATCTTAGCCACCATGTTATTCCATAAATTATTCCTCGAGTTCCTCTGATTAGGAGCATATATATTAACTATAGACCATTCTTCTCCAACAAAGGAGAACGAAACCCCAATGCTATTTTTACAATGAAATAATTTAGAACTCTGCATATAAGAAGGATTCCAAAGCACAACCAATCCTCCCGAAGCTCCCTCAGCATCACTTTGGACATAGGAAGCATTAGGCCATAAAAAGCTAGCAACTTTGTCAAAATTAACCATCAAAATCTTAGTTTCTTGAAGAAGATAAACATCAATCTTATGCTCCACTATATAGTTCTTCAGGGCACGTTGTTTGTGTGAGCTATTAAGCCCATGAATGTTCCAAGACATAATCCTCATTTCTGACCTTTTTTTGAGGACACATCCAATGTCCTCTGCTTTCCCAGGGCAATCTCATTTGTAGTTTCACGCATTTTGGTGTATCTCTGAGAGGGTCTCCCAGGTTTGGAATCCCCTCCAACATCTGCCTTCTTCTTCCTACCCTTCTTCTTAGGCGTAGTCCATATCCCTTCATCCTCTACTTTATCCAACTTTAAGCTCCCCAAAATTTTAGTAGACTCTTCAATCATGCCAAAAAAATCTTCCTCCCAAATTTCACTATCTTCTACTAAAGCCCCACAGGTCCCCTGAGCGATAGTCAAGGACAGAGGATCAACAACCAATGAACCAGGACCAAAGATAGCAACAGAAGCCCCCAAAAGCAAGGAATTGACAACCGAGGATCCAAGATCCTGCGACAAAGAGACCTCCCGCGGTATGGCTTCCAACACCGAAGAGACATAAGGGTTCGAACGAGGGTGAGGAATAACAGGGGAGGGTGGCTGAGGAGAAATCACAGGTGGCTGAATAGAACTTGGGGGGACAAGCTCAGAGACACTCGAAGGCCTCGAGATATCCTCAGCCGGATTCATGGGATTTAACACATCCTTAGTCTCCCAAGTGACTGAAGATTTGCAGTCAAAAATAAGATGCCCAACTTTGGCACACCTTTGACAAAATACCACAGCGTTTTTGTAACTTACAGGTTGAATCCAACTACCCAATGATAGTGCAGGGTTGGATGGAAAACTCACTGTTCCATGCTCTGGGTCCTTGTTCTCAAGAACTCCTAGGTGACTCTCCCACCTTAACCTTTAGGTCCTATCTCGTATGTAGGAACCCCTGGTTCTACTAGCCAACCCTACTATCATTTCACTCTCCATCTACCAAGTCAATCTTGGTGCCTTGCTTCTTTCCTTCCCTTAACCCTTAATCTTCCTTAAAGGTCAATTACTCCCAATTCTCAGTTGTTCTTTGCAGGGGTGTGGAAATGCTTCCAAAAACTTCCCACCATCACAAATTGATGCTGATAACTCCACCTTGTTCCCTTTGTCAATCGCTAACTTCAAACCCTCTCCTAGGGTTAAAAAGGCTACAAGCCCTAGAGCTCCAACTAGGCCTCCTGACTCGAGAAAAATGGATGGTTCACCAAACTCAACCAAAGAACCCTGAATATTTACTATGGGTTCTTGGTCTTGACACCTAACACTTCAAGATTTACAAGGTCTCAACCCTTGCTTGATCGTACAAAGGCCTATCCTTCAAATTAGCAGATTTAGGCCTTTTAGAGCCATTTCTTGACCACCCAGTGAACTGTTATTTTGTTCTCCCATCAAACGGACTATTGGAACCTCCTCATTGTTACCAAGCCTCTATAAGGCTTCCATCCACCTTTCTACCATGGGGTTTATCAAGGAAAGGTCCCCCCTGCAAACTAAGTGCTTAGCACTTCAAAACTTTCCTAGTCGGGCACTGCCAAGCTCGCCTAGGAGAAGTCTTTCTTCATGCTTCCATCACTCCTGACCACTCCTAACCCTAGATTATGCACAAAAATGGAGCCTAACCACATTTCCTAAGGGCCCATACTCAAGTACAGTGGGAAAGTAATCACGACTCCATCAATTACAGTCTGCCAGACAAAACAGTGAACTAAAAAAAAACCAAGTAAACTTCAAAAACAATGCTTGAATTGCACACACTAACTATCTACTATCCCACACAAAGCTTGGAAAGAAATTACACTACGTTCTATAGTATTCATAATGCCATGATTACTCCTACAACACACAAGTTCAAAGCAAAACACAGGAAATTACTCCATCTTCTCACTCTCCTCTCTTAGTATTCTTTAAAATTCAATTTACAAAACGTTCTCATTGCCTTCCAAACTTTCACATAGGTTGAGGCACACCTTAAATAGACTTTCCAATTCATCTAGGCTCGAGCCCCAACTGTTCCATGGCCGGTTGTGGCTTTGCATAAGCCTTATTTTCAAAATTGTAAAACAAACTATCACCTAGGGAGGTCTACAAGGTCAACAAACATCTTTGTAGCCAAACCCCAATCTAGAAAATGATCAATCATGACCTTATGAATATAAAAAAAGTTTTCAAATGCCTCTAAGGCACAATTCCAAGTATTGGAAGGGATTTTCTATATTTTAACTAAAAAATTTATTAGGTCTTGACCTGTTGATTACCCTCCTAGATGATTGACTTTAGGGTGCTCCTGCACCACCCAGCTTAGAACACAACTTGATAGAGTTTGGTAGAATTTTATCAATGCAAATATTGACACAAAATTGAGCAAAGACTAACCTTGATTTCGATTTAGTGACAACATCCATGGTAACAAACCGACCCAATGAATAACCTATAGCCTTGAAGATGGCATCATCCCAAAACTCAAGAGGTAAGCTCGACAGCCTAACCCAAATAGGAGCCGACATGTTAAGGTCAATAGCGGGGTCAAAACCAGGTTTCCACTTACACATTGCTAGACTGTGCTTCCCATAAACCCACGGGCCAGATGACAAAGTGGCCACCAAGTCCTCAGCTGTAGAAAATCTAAATAGGAAGAGACTGCCAACCATCACGCGTATCTCCATACTACCCTTGAGCTGCCACTTCACAACAACCCATTTCCTAACCATATCCACCGTAGGACGATAAGAGAGGAATGTCCCCACCACAACATTCTCCATGGAGGAAAGGATCCTGTCACTGATCGAATCAGGTATGTCAAACACAGTACCAGAGATTGAAACAATCTCAAGTGGAGTCGGAAACAAGGAGGAGACTTGTTTCCCACTAGTTAGAACATCCTTCCAACCAAAAACCGAAGGAATCTCAACCGCCGACACAAAAGAACCGCCCGGAGATGCCAAATCCTTCCAAACGCTCAATGGTGAAAGTGCAGATCCCATAGAGGGGGGAACCCATCAAACACATCCCAAAAGGAGGGGAGCACGAGTAAGGAGGGGGTAGAGGGGGATCATTAGATACCCCCAAGACAGATTCCACCATGCACATAGAAATTCAAAACACCGATGAGCAGGAGAAAATTCAAAAAAACCAGAGCTTCACAATGTTGTTATTTCAAATTTGAAGAATGAAACTTGCAATGTTAAGAGGTGTAAAAATTGTCAATTTGACACATTATGTTGATGGATGTGTAATACAAAATTCTCCTTTTTTTTTACTAAAAAATGAACTTTAGGGTAAAATGATAACTTTGAACTAGGGAGAGAATGTATGCGAGTGTGAATAAAGGGGTGATAACGATGAGTAGATGATGAATTCCATGTAAAATGATGAAAATAGGAGTAAAATGAGAGTTAATAGGAATCTAGCCATGAACCAAGCTTAAAATAAGAGCATGTCACATGTCATTAAGGCATTCCCATCTAAGTGGGCACACAACTAAATGGGAAAAACATTGAACATGCTAATATTTGAATAAATTGCCCAATCATGACACTAAAAACATCTCCTTATGACAAATTAAAATTTATAACACCCTTAACTCATTCTACATTTTTAGATATTCTTGCAATTATAGCCATACACGCGTACTATTGTTTCTAATGGTGTACTGAACACTCATAGTATTTCCCTTAATACCTAATGGATTGTGTTGACATTCACAAATAAGAAATTTGAGTTGTTATTCTAGTCAAAGTGTACTAGTATTTTTCATGTTTCACCAAGAATTTTGAGATTCTTGTTCAAACCATGAATTTTGGTTACATCGACATAAAGGAAACATAATATATTTATTTTTCCCAAGTCTACATCAATATATTCAAAATTATCTTAATTCATGAAAATGGTTAGTTTAATTTAATTTATTAATAACTTTGACTATTTGATCCTAAAAGGTTTCTTCTAATGCCTTAATATTTGTAAATTTTTTGATTTATCTATTTGGACAGGGTTATTGGAAAGTTTTAGAACATTAAGATTATGAAAGATGCAAGCACCCTTTCCAAACATATATTCTATTATATGAAATGTGAACTATTTGTCTAAGGGTTGTTCCAATATGCACTAACAAATAACTAGTGCAATAATAAATATTTATAATGATTGTAATTTTAAGGAATATGATAGATTAGGCTTATGTACCTTTTATATTGATAGCATCTAGATTTATTATTTTTATGATACATGAAATATTTGATGAATTGTTTAGTAATTGACTTGAGGAAATAAAAATTTACTTGATCAAATTATTGTACAACTCAAATTTTTAGAAGTAAACCATCTATTAATAACTGAAAGTATCACAGGAAAAAACTGTTATACATATTTTACTAAATAACATATATAATTATATTAAAAATGATTTGTATAAAAATGTGAAACATTTTATAAATTTTCAATAAACATACCTTAAATATTGTTTATTTATAAATTTATATGGAAGAATAACACTTGGATGGAAACTTGCATGAATTATAGATAGGCATGCACAAATATCTTTATAAATAATTATAAATAAAATATGTCTTCACATGTCTTGACAACCAAAATTACAATATTATTAGGATCACCCTTTTCATGAATGTTTAATGTAAGAGTTGGTATAGAATGATCGATACCATGAAATATTTTAGTGAATGTGTCTATCCACCCAAGATATAGGAGCTTCAATGAAAGCACAAGAGAAATGAAATATGAGAGAATAATGTTACTCTATCATAGGATGCAAGTATAAAATGAGAATAAGTTAAGAATAAAAAGAGAAATCCTTGGTTATATAGACCAAGGTGAGACATAATATTTCACAAGATTATGATAGGTGTTCTAAGCTACATTGATGAAGATGTAATCCAAAATCTAATAGAAACAAATGTTAAAAATAATGCAAAGAAAAATATTCCTCCTCCAAATGCTACTCAAAGGTCTCCATACCAATTCCAAAGTGTGACAAATGATGATGTAGAGAAATAACAATAAGGTCTAAAGTTTCCCCCACAACATTTGAAGAACATTATGCAATTTCATAAGAGCTAATATCAAAGAAAAGATGAATATCATCAATAGTGCCCTCCAAGTCTATAAGTTTGGAATCAAAAAATAAATCTACAATGTCTATCAAGTAATCATCCCAAGTAGTTGTATATGGAAGATAACAAACAAATTGTTGTACCAAATAATTAGAAGTCATGGATGCAACAATACTAGTCTCATTAGAAGTAATAGTCAATGGAGATAAGAATTCAATGCATGAAATTCAACTACATTGCTAATCCCTCAATGATATGTCCACATAAGACACTTGAGTTTGAGCATTAGATGAATCTGCCAATGTTGGATTAATAGATTCCTTAGCCTCAATATTTTGACTCATAGATGAAGAAGTTGAAATCTAGATTAGGATTCATATAGATTAAAGTATCAATGAAAGTATTTGGAGGAGGAGAAGGAGAATTTGTAGAAGTATCTATGTCATCATGAAAATCAATCTCTTCCCATTTAGCAAGCACTACAACTATTTTTTGATCATATGATTAAAACAAATAAAACTGAACAAGACAATACACAACAATATCCTCTAGGAATGAAGGCTCATTTGAGTTTCTATGCATCTCTTAGAGTGTGACCACAAGGGGACTCAATTCCAAGAGTGGTTTTTGGGTGTCAATGTCAATAATATAACCAATTACTCCTAAGATAAGGTCAATCTTAAAATCCCACACAATTTTCTTCTAATATGATGATGCAGGTTTAAGAACTAGCCCATAGAGATAGGGAAAAAGATGAAGCCACTTGCAATGTGTCAAGATTCTATCTCGCCAAGACTTCTAGTTCCATCTATCCAATCTAATTACAACAAAGTATAATAATATTCATGATAAACTCCTCAATTTTAGTCACACAATAGACCAATCAAGGGCATGATTTAATAGTCATGGATATCTTTTCTAGTTACAACTAGATATAAATTTCTTCTGAAGATTAGAATAAAGTAGCTTTTAAGACTCCTTGGGGCGTCTTTTGTTATTAGATCATGCCATTTGGGTAAAAAAATGTTGGGGCTACCTATCAAAGAGATATAATAGTAATATTCCATGAAATGCTACATGAAATTATAGAATATTATGTAGATGCCATATTGAGTAAATAAAAAGAAGGGATGCACACTTACATATTCTCTAAAGAATATTTTGATGGCTACAAGAATACAAGGTATGCCTCAACTTGAAGAAATGAGTCTTTTGGCTACATTAGGTAAGATAATAAGCTTTAATGTCTCTAGACATAACATAGAGATGGATCCCACTAAAGTTGTAATGATCATTGAAATCTCTCCACTAAGAAATATTAAGGAATTCCACATCCTCCAAGAAACATTTAGGTTAAATCCATAGGTTCATTGCATAACTAGTCACTAAATATTAGACATTTCCCTATCCTCTCAAGAAAAGTACTAGCTTTCATTGGGACGAGTCTTGTTAGAAGTCCTTTGGCCAAATTAAAGAATACATTTCTATGTCACCTTTGTTGATGGAACCCATGGAAAAAACATTCAATTATTATTTTACATCTCCACTACACTAGTCACCTTGGGATAACTTCTACCACATCATGATGAATAGGGCCATAAATGAACTATATCAACAAAATATTGGGACTATATATGAATTCCATCACATAGCTATGAAAAAATTATGTTTGGAAATTATATTAACCTCACAAAATCTCTAACATTACATGCTTATTAAAAACATTCAAATTATTTACTAAATTGACCCACTTAAGTATCTTATAACAAGAACTTTCCAACAAGATGCATGGCTAAATAATTCATGAAGTTTAGTGATTTTGGAATTGAGTATGTGGATTGAAAAGCAATTAAAGACTATATTTTAACTAATTAGCTAATCAAATAATGATTAATCAACACTCATCCATTGATCCTAAGCTTTCTTAATGAGCCCATATTGACTCTCAACAATTCTCCACCGAAAATATCTACCTTTTTTGTAGCCTCCCCTAGCCCATTATTTTCCCCTTCCTCCACCCTTCATTCCTTCTATCCCATAGCATACTTCTTATCCCTCGAATTAACCATCATACCCACTCTATGCTTGAATTGGACCCAAACATAGAGTGCCATCCAATTCATTTCACCTTCCCTATAATCCTAATATTCCCAAATTATCCTACCTCTCTCTATTCTCTCACCTTTATTACTTACCCATAATTCTCCCTCTACAATTGCTCCTATAATTTATAACCCTTTTTCTATCATTCCTCCTAGACTTGATACTTCTAACATTTTTTGATCCATTGTAGTGAGACCTTTCTAGTCCCACCCTAATACCAACCCTAATGATATCTAAATCATCTATCCCATAATTATCCCCTACTACCCCAATCTCCTTACAAGCCCTAGTTTTCTTCTAGATGACCCTCACATGAGTTGACATATGCTACCTCCCCTTCTAGTAGAAGACTTCTTTGAAATTTCAATCTCTATCCCACCTGCTAGTGTTCTTGCTATCATAGCGATCCTATCCACTCTTCTTAACACACTTTTTGAGGATGCCTTCCTACATTGCATGGATTGAGTCTATCATGATCATAAAAATGGAGAAGAAAGGGGAGGAGAGAATCAATTTAAAGAAGGAAAAGAAAGAACAAGAATGACTTAATTTTTAAAAGGAAAACACTTAATAATGATGTGAAAGGAAAACACAAATTGTGCATTTTATCATTGTCAAATGCTCAAGTGCAAAATAAATATAGTATCCATTAGAGCTCAACAATTTTAAATATCAAGTATATAAACATAAATATTCTCACAACAACTCATCTGAGCTCAATACATTTATAGCTAAATTCGAAGAAAGTAGTGTAGAGAAAAGAAAGAAAGAAATTCATGGTCAACAACATGACTTGCACCAAATGAGCATTAATTCCATTGACACAAAATTTCCTTGTACCAATATGCCACTTATCACAATGTTTGTCACTCCTCATGACACTTGATTCTCTTCTGGAAGTTGGTGCATGCTACTATATTTTATTGTTGGTGTTGGAAGATCATGTTTGAATTTTATATCAGAAGTTCCATGTTGACTTATGCTAGCTATCACCTATAACAACTACCTTTTTAAATTAAGGAGGGCTAGAGCCTCAATGGTGGCATGACCACTTGTGTCCTTAAGGTTAGATTTTGTGTTATCCTTGTCCCTGCCTCATTAAACACTCAAATTTCTAAGTAGTCAATTTTACCTACAAATCCCTTGCCAAGATATTAAAATTTCATTAATAGTAAATCAAATGCTTGACTGGCCTACACATACTTTAGAGTTTGTTGGCATGTGTAGTCCTTGCTTACTATTTATTTTAGAGAATTAAGGCCAAATTTGAATTAATTTTAAATTGAGGAACTTATGGGTATCCAACCTAGGACTTATCATCATGTAGGCTTGACTCATGAAATATTTATAACCATAGATCTTATACATTGAATGAACAAGAAGCGCCTACAAGCATTTCTTCTTAGGAATTGTGTCAACTCTCATGAGTTATTAGATATTTGATTAAATGTTTAATAGGGTGTTAAGTATAATACCACCCCTCATGCTTTTTTCCATTGATGATCCATCCAAAGACAAAGTGGATCCGCTTGAAATGCCATGTCATGAATAGGTGATCTTGTTATTGCATGGATCATGTGGGAAATTTCCAATTGCTCAAAAGGATCAATGAAAATCTATATCATTGTTTGAAGGGGCCCATTGTATTGTTGTAATTAAATGGTTAACCTAACGTAGACAAAATATAATATAATTAATCCAAAAAAAATAACTATACAAAAAATAAAGAATAATTGTGAGCACCCCTCTGCCATTTCTCACCAGTCAAGCATCTTTCCATTTACTTGAAGTGTTCCTTAGCTTTAATTTTTTAATTATCCTCCACCTCCTCCAGCTTTTCATATTATATGTTCATTTTATGAAAACAATTTAATTAAATATCCATGTTATCATAAAAGTAATCTTTGATAGATAATCCAATAACATATATAAAAAAGTGATCTACATTGTACCCTATGTATATAATTTTATGAAGCCAATGTTATAGTCTATAAAGCCAAATTCTTAAAACAAAAGACAAAAGCAAAAGAAGTTTCAAAAAACTGAAAATAAAACTTTACTCCTTGAATATTAGTTTAGGTATGACACAATGCACATTATTATAGTGCAAACATTTTTTTAAGATCACTTCATTTAGTGCCAATAATAATCTCTATAAAAAAAAATTCCATGTTTAAAATCATGGAAATAATTCACATCTCTTACAACAATTTCTCTTGTAGCAATTGTGGAGATAAATTTTATTGTAGTATTGAAATCAACACACTTGGAGGTTCTTCACAACTCGATAGTTGTTCTTGGAGGGAATATCTAACAAACCAAAATCAATTGCCAACTTTTTCCTATAATGGTAGAGAAATAATTATTTTTCCTTATTTCCATATCACTAAGTACAAATGTCTTGAATCTGGAAAAAAATTGTTCAACTTTACAAAAATCTTCTATGTTTGAATATGATTTTTTTCCTACACAAAATGCATGTACTATTTTCTGGTTTTCAATCCAACTACATCTAGGGATCTTTTAATTCTTTTATCTTACATTCAACTCCTTATCGTTTGAAGCTCAGACCATATGCCCACTTCTCTATAGATAGTCGATAAAGTCGCATCACTTTTAGAATCAAAATAAATAAAAAAAACATTCATGTAAATGCTTCTAAGATTGCAATCTCATGGAAGGGCTTCAAGAACTAATTTTATTTTGGGGAATTCCATGATATCACATTTCCCTGAGGCATTTTGTGAAACACTTCACGCTTGAGGAATTTTTTCGAACAGTTCATGTGCCTTGCTGTCACTTTCTGCATACATTGTTGAGTTTATTTATCCTTGATGTCATGTGCTTCAGATCATACTACAATGCTTCATACTTCAGATCAGGTCATTCTGTTTGTTTGAATAGCTTGGCATGTTGATGACTTTGACAAGGCATCATTTCTTTACAAAACTATTCCTATTCTCTATGGTGGTCAACTTTGTGTTTGTGGAGCGGGTATTTTATATTCTTTACATTTTGTTTAAAGCCACATGCTTATGTTGACTTGACGTGGATAATTGTTTTCTTCACTCACATGGTTTGTGAGTTGGCAGCATTGAAATATTCTTTGGCATATTCGTTGGCTTCATTATGGTGTCGGGGTTGTTATTTTTGTCCACGGATTTGAAGGCATTATTGTTATTTGATAATGATGTTATTTTGTTGACCTAAACTGTAGCATATTTCAAATGTTATTGCATTCTATTCAAGTAACTTGTGGTAACAAGGAAAATACAGTGTTGTTTTTGCTCAACCAAAGCCTGTCTTCAACCACCGCCCTTGGAAGTTTGCAGATCTATTTCTTTGGTTCGCCAACATGAAATATTGGTTGGTTGCATACAAAATAGGTATTCTGGTTTTTTATTTTTCAGTTTGGTTGACTGGATGCTGGTGGTTTCAGTTTACTTTGATTCATGCAGTTACGGTAAAAGATCTTTACTTGGCTTCTGTGATTTGTTCATCTTACTATGAACCAGGTAAAACGATACCATTTTTCTATTCTCTTGTTACTTCTCCTTGTTTATTTGGTCGAAGCTATTTTATCAAAGAGAAACGATTCTTGGAAACTATTTTTTTTTTTAGTTAATGATATCTGTTCTAAAACTAAAACAGTTTGTTTTTGGGTTTAACCCGAGTTTAACACTCTAGGGTTCTATTATTTTTGATATCATTTTTATTGAATTTGAAATGGCATTGTTTTGAAAAGCACAGGGGAATTCATTTTAAACCCTTCTTGGGTAATCAAAATATTTGAAGGGTTTAGTTTTTTTGCTACAAACCCTGGTTTATTGATACAGGTTCTTGAACGTTATAACTGTTTTATCTATAAACTATAACTTTTTTTTATCTCTAAAAATGGTTGTAAGCCATTTATAAAGTGAGCTGTAAAAGAGAAAAAGATATACACTTGAAAAAGGAGAGAGATGTTCGGTTGAAAGATAGAAAAATGAAGATGCACATTTACTGAATCTAGTTTCTAAAACAAAGATGCAGTTTGGTTTAATTTTTTTGAAAAACGAGTTGAGTTCATACACTGTATTTGAAATCATTGCATATTTATTTTATATAGTTGAGATTTTAAGATTGCACACACAGTGCAATTATAAGGTCCTTACTTTGTAAAATCTACATGTAAGAGATATTGGAAAAAGGTTTTGATACCCCTATTGAAGTTGGTGCTTCAGATTATATCAAGGACTGAGTTGGTGCTCATAACATTGTTGTAATCCATTTTTGAGATTAAGCCTGCAAGGCATTTTGGAGTGGTTTTTCTACCCCTGGAGGGTTTTCCACTCGACATCTTTTTGTCTTTGTTATGTCATTTGCACAATTTGTTCTTCTGTCTTTTATGCTGAAAATTTTTTAGGTACTCAAAATGCTTTGATATGTATCTTTGTTCAGTTCAATGTCCTCCAGTATTATTTGTTTAATTATTCTTCATGCTAGAAATGTAAATCTGTTTACTCCTGAAAATGAAAGCATTTGATTTGTATGCTTGTTCACTCTATCTTATATGAATAATAATGCTATGCTATAATCTGATCATGCTATCCATTTAAGTTCTTTTCTATTTTTGCTGGTAAAGATCTGAATGTGTCCAGACAACATTGTGTGTCATAGTATACTCAATAAGATGAATTTTTGGATTGTCTTGTAAGAAATTTTGACAACCTTGATTCACCCCCCCCCTCTCAGTGTTGTTCCACTTCCAACAAGTGGTGTCAGAGCATAGGGTCCTTTGTCAGGTTTCCCAACCTAAGATTGTTTCTGGTCTTGGAAGTTTGTTTAAAAAGTCTGAAGCTCATGAAGGAACTTCTGTGACAAGAGCTCCATTGTTTGATGGAATGGATTATGTGTTTTGGAAGATCATAATGGAAACATATCTGACTTCTATAGATCTTGACGTGTGGAGTATAGTATTAACTAGGTACACTGTACCAACTACACTTCCCACATCTGCTGATGAAAAGAAAAAATGTGAAACCAATGCTAGAGCAAAACATGCTCTCCTATGTGCTTTGAATAAAGATGTTTTTATCAAGGTCATCCATTGCAATTTTTCTAGGGAAATTTGGATTAAATTGGAAACTATCTATCAAGGAAATGAAAAAGTTAAACAGTCAAAAGTCCTCACTCTAAAACATCAATTTGAAGAAATAAAAATGAAGGATGATGAAAAGGTAGCTGATTATTTCTTAAGAGTTGATGAAGTTGTCAATGCTATGAAAGGATTAGGAGAAGAGGTAAAGGAGTTTGATGTTGTAGCTAAGGTTATCCGAACTTTACCAAATAAATTTGAAGCTAAAATTGCTACTCTTGAAGAAAAGAAACACTTTGACCAGCTCACCTTAGATAGTTTACAAGGTACTTTGATTGCCTATGAAATGTGAATCAACAAAAATACTTCCATGGGAAAAGAAAGTGCCTCTAAGGCAGAAAAGAAAGATTTATTGGATGATAGTGATTCTGATTTGTCAGATTCCAAAGAAGCTCTTCTTGTTAAGAAATCAAAAAATAAGTATAAAGATAAAATGCCTTTTAAATGTTTTACTTGTGGCAAACCGGGAAATTTTGCTGCTAAATTTCCTTATGTTGATTAGTCTTATGAAGATGAAAAACCAGAAAAATAGCTTAGGAAAAAGACATACTATCCTAAAAAGAAGTTTAATTTTAAACTAAAAAAAAGTCTTTTTGCAAAAGAGGACTCAGATTTTGAGTCCAATGGCTCACTGGATGATGAAGACTTGACTTTATTTATGGCTAAAGTAGAACCTCAAAAGATCTCAAACAAAGAGTCAGAGGAAACACCAAACAAAGAATCTGAAAAAATAGTCTGAGGTAGAAAACAGTGAAATTGAATTACTTTGTGCTCTTCAAGAAATAAAAAGATTAAAGAAACATATTGTTTCTCAAGAACATAATCCAGATAGAGAACATAGTCCAGATAGTTTGGTCACCGGTTTACAAATTGAACTTGATGATTCTAAAAGAATGGTGGATACTCTCCAATCAGTTCTTATTGATAAAGATAAAGAGATTCAAAATCTTGAACAACAGATTGCAAAATCTTAAAAAACAAGTTCAAGGCTATGAGAGTACTATTCACTTGAATGAGATACTTGGAGAACAAAAAAAACATAAAGATATGATTGGGATTGGATTCAATACTGGTGAATGTTCAAAATCTTTACATCAAAAATTGAAGGCACTGAGAAGAAGCAGCCATTTGAGCACCAACGAATCAATTTCAGGTTTAATGCTTTCTTTTATGGTTATTGTTTCTTTTGTAATAAGTTTGGATACAAAGTAAGCAAATGGAAAATAATGATGTCTAGAACAACTAGATTTGGTCACACATAGTTCTTTGGTTTTCCTAATACTATTAGGTGTTTCACTTGCAATTCTACTGGTCACACATCCAAGCAATGCAAACAAGGTAAACATATCTTTGGGAAAGTTTGGAGACCCAAATTTGTTCAAAACATAGAACAATCAATGCTTGTTCAAACCGCTCTTCTTTCCAAAAGGAAGGCATTATGGGTTTTGGACAGTGGTTGTTCCAATCACATGACGGGTGATAGAAACATGTTTATCAAGCTCGAAGATTATTCAGGAGGTTTTGTAAAATTTGGTGATAATATAGGAATTGAGATTAAAGGTAAAGGCTCTTTGCTTTTAAATGATGATACTCCTATCTATGATGTGTATTACGTTCATGGTATTAAACACAATCTTTTAAGTGTTAGTCAGATTTGTGACAATGGCTATAATGTTATATTCCACTCATAAGGTTGTGCTATAAAGAACAAATAAGGGAAAACAGTTGCAACTAGATTACGAACACAAGGTAATGTTTATAATCTTCTTGACTCTTCCAATCATGAATGTAGTGAAGGCATATGTATTATGGGTCAAGTTGAAGAAAATTGGTTGTGGCATAAATGATTAGGACATGTTAACTTTGATAATCTGGTTAGGATCAGAAAAAACCAGAATGTTAGAGGGTTGCCTATTCTAAACAAACCTGAAAATGCTATTTGTAAGGAATGTCTAAGAGGAAAATAAATAAAGGTTAGTTTTAAGTCAAAAGAACACGCTTCAACTAAACCTTTGCAGCTTGTACACACTGATTTGTGTGGTCCCACTAGAACAAGATCTATAAATGGTGAGCAATATTTCATGTTGTTTGCAGATGACAATACAAGAATGGTTTGGGTAACATTTCTCAAAAATAAGTCAAAAGCTTTTGACAGATTTAAATTTTTTCGAAAGATGGTTGAGAAAGAAGCTGACACAAAGTTTAAATGCTTAAGGTCAGACAAGGGAGGTGAGTTTAATTCTCAAGAATTTATAGATTATTGTGAGAAAAATGGCATAAAATGACAATATGCTGCTGTGAGAACACCTCAACAAAATGGAGTTGTTGAGATGAAAAACATAACATAAAAGAGATGGCAAGGACAATGTTAGATGAAGTAAAACTTCCAGACAAATACTGGAAAGAAGTTGTTCATACAATTATTTATACTTTAAACAAGGTACAAATCAAAGCGAAATCTAATTTCACTCCCTATGAACTTTGGCATGGTAAATCAGCTTCAGTGAAATAATTCAGAATTTTTGGTTGTAAATGTTTTATCAAACGTGATGATGAAAAATTAGGCAGCTTTCAATCTAGATCAGGTCAAGATATTTTTCTAGGTTACTCTACTCATAGTAAATCTTACAGGTGCTACAATAAAAGGCTGAATAGAATTGTTGAATTTGTTAATGTCAAATTTGATGAAAAAATGCTTCTTGATGATGAGCTTGTGCAGGATGGTGATGAGGAACCTATGTTAGGTCTTGACATTACTCCTAAATCTGATGAAATAGATAATGTTCCACAGGAGGATGCTTCAATCTCTAAGGTAGTAACACCTCCAAAGCCACATTATAGGATTGTTTTTAAGAATCATCCTCAAGATCTAATCATTGAGGATGGTAATGCTGGGATTTTAACAAGAAGAAGAGCAAAATTTGATGAGCAAGCACAAATTGTTGAACATTTCTATTTGATAACTGATTTTGAGCCTAAATTTGTATTTGATGCTTTAAATGATAATTGCTGGTTGAAAGCTATGCAGAAAGAGATCAGTCAAATTGAAAAGAATAAGACTTGGGAGCTAGTCCCAAGAGCTAATGATAAAAATGTTATTGGTGGCAAATGGGTTTTTCGAAACAAGTTGGATGAATGTGGCAAAGTAATAAGGAACAAAGCACATTTTGTGTGCAAAGGATATGCACAACAGGAAGGTATAGACTTTGGAGAAACTTATGCACCTGTTGCTCGTATTGAATCAATTAGAATTTTCTTAGCATACTCTTGTTTCAAGAATTTTAAGGTTTACTAGATGGATGTGAAAATTGTGTTCTTGAATGGTTATCTTGATGAAGAAGTGTATATGGAACAACCAGAAGGATTTGTTGCAAAAGATAAATCTGATCATGTATACAGATTGAAAAAGGCCCTGTATGGTCTTAAACAAGATCCTAGAGCTTGGTATTCAAGATTGGATACACATTTAACAACAAATGGATTCAAAAGAGGTGGTGTTGATAGTAATCTCTATGTTAGAGTTGAAGGTGATGATATTCTAGTTGTTGAGGTTTATGTAGATGATATAATCTTTGGCTGTAATAATGATTCTTTATCTAAAATGTTTTCAAAGATTATGGAATCTGAATTTGAAATGTCAATGTTAGGTGAACTAACATTCTTTCTTGGTCTCCAAGTTTTACAGCTTGAACAAGGAATATTTTTTTCACAAACAAAATATGCTAAAGAGATGTTGAAAAAGTTTCAAATGGATGACTGTCATCCCGTGAGCACACCTATGGTGACTGGCTGTAAGTTGTCTAAAACTGATGATTCTCTAGATGTTGATCAAACGAAGTATCGATCAATGATTGGTAGTTTGTTATACTTGAATACCTCCAGATCTGATTTAATGCAAGCTATATGTATGGTATCTAGATTTCAATCTACACCAAAAAAGCCTCATCTCATTGCTGTAAGAAGGATATTCAAGTATATCCAGGGTACTCTTGATTTTGGTTTATGGTATCCACAAAACAATAATTTTACTTTGACAACTTTTACTGATGTTGATTGGGCTGGTTGTTTAGATGATAGAAAAATCACTAGTGGTGCAACATTTTATCTTGGTGATTGTCTTGTTTCTTGGCATAGTAAAAAGAAAGATTTAGTTTCATTATCAACAGTTGAAGCTGAATATATTGTAGCTACTTCTTGTTGTACTTAATTTCTTTGGATGACTCAAACACTATCAGACATGGGTATTGATGTTGCTAAACTTGTTTCTATTTTTTGTGATAACACAAGTGCCATTAACTTGTCTAAAAATCCTGTTATGCAATCAAGAACTAAACATATTGCCATTAAGTTTCATTTTTTGAGGGAAAAGGTTTTGGCTAATGAGGTAGCAATGCAGTATGTTTCCACACAAGCACAAGTGGCAGATATTTTTACAAAGCCTTTGGCTAAAGAAGTCTTTGAAGGGCTTTATTCTCTGTTGGGTGTTGTCTCTCAATCGTTTCTCTCTTAAGATCCATCATTTGTTGAGGGGCAAATTTTCAGCTCTCTAAGCAGCCTCTCGTTGCTTCCCATGGCTTTGCTGCTTCATGTTATATTTAGAACTATTTCATTCTGTTTGTTTTACGCTTTGTCCTTGTGACAAAAAGGGGGAGAAGTGATTTTTTGTGGTTTCAGATTCATCGATGGCTCTGGTTGGCTCTAGTTTCAGTTTGTTCCTTTGTTTCAGATGGCTCCAATGATGGCTTGGCTTTGACTTCTTTGTTTGTTTTTCCATCAAGGACAAAGGGGTAGTTTGTTGAGTTTATTTGTCCTTGATGTCATGTGCTTCAGATCATACTACAGTGCTTCATACTTTAGATCAGGTCATTCTATTTGTTTGAATAGCTTGGCATGTTGATGAATTTGACAAGTTATCATTTCTTTACAAAACTATTCCTATTCTCTACGGTGGTCAAATTTGTGTTTGTGTTGTGGGTATTTTATATTCTTGACTTTTTTTTAAAGCCACATGCTTATGTTGACTTGACGTGGATAGTTTTTTTCTTCACTCACGTGGTTTGTGAGTTGGCAGCATTAAAATATTCTTTGGTATATTCGTTGGCTTCATTATGGTGTCAAAGTTGTTATTTTTTTCCACAAATTTGAAGGCATTATTGTTATTTGATAATGATGTTGTTTTGTTGACCTAAACTGCAAAGGGATTTCAAATGTTATTGCATTCTATTCAAGTAACTTGTGGTAACAAGGAAACTACAGTGTTGTTTTTGCTCAGCCGAACCCTATCTTCAACTGCCGCCATTGGAAGTTTGCAGATCTATTTCTTTGGTTCACCAACATGAAATGTTGGTTGGTTGCATACAAAACAGGTATTCTGGTTTGTTATTTTTCAGTTTGGTTAACTTAATGCTGGTGGTTTCAGTTTACTCTGCTTCGAGCGATTACAGTAAAAGATCTTTACTTGGCTTCTGTGATTCGTTCATCTTATTGTGAACCAGGTAAAACAATACCATTTTTCTGTTCTCTTGTTACTTCTCCTTGTTTATCTGGTCAAAGCTATTTTATCAAAGAGAAAGGATTCTTGGCAACTGTTTGATTTTGTTAGTTAATGATATCTATTCTAAAACTAAAACAATTTGTTTTTGGGTTTAACTCGAGTTTAACACTCTAGGGTTCTATTATTTTTGATATCATTTTTATTGAATTTGAAATGTCATTGTTTTGAAAAGCACAGGAGAATTCATTGTAAACCTTTCTTGGGTAATCAGAATATTTGAAGGGTTTAGTTTTTCTGTTACAAACCCTGGTTTATTGATACAGGTTCTTGAATGTTATAACTATTTTTTCTCTAAACTATAATTGTTTTTTATCTCTAAAAATGGCTGTAAGCCATTTATAAAGTGAGCTGTAAAAGAGAAAAAGATATACACTTAAAAAAGGAGAGAGATATTTGGTTGAAAGATAGAAAAATGAAGATGCACATTTACTAACTCTGGTTTCTAAAACAGAGATGCAGTTTGGTTTAATTTTTTTGAAAAACGAGTTGAGTTCATACACTGTATTTGAAATTATTGCATTATTTATTTTATACAGTTGAGATTTTAAGATTGCACACATAGTGCAATTATAAGATCCTTACTTTGCAAAATCTACATGTAAGAGATATTGGAAAAAGGTTTTGATACCCCTATTGAAGTTGGTGCTTCAGATTGTATCAAGGACTGAGTTGGTGCTCATAACATTGTTGTAATTCATTTTTGAGATTAAGCCTGCAAGGCATTTTGGAGTGGTTTTTCTACCCCTGGAGGGTTTTCCACTCGACATCTTTGTGTGTCTCTGTTATGTCATTTGCACAATATGTTCTTCTGTATTTTATGCTGAAAATGTTTTAGGTACTCAAAATGCTCTGATATGTATCTTTGTCCAATTCAATGTCCTCCAGTATTATTTGTTTAATTATTCTTCATGCTGGAAATGTAAATTTGTTTACTCCTGAAAATGAAAGCATTTGTTTTCTATGCTTGTTCACTCTATCTTATATGAATAATAATGCTATGCTATAATCTGATGATGTTATCCATTTAAGTTCTTTTCCGTTTTTGCTGGTAAAGGTCTCAATGTGTCCAGAAAACATTGTGTGTCATAGTATACTTCATAAGATGACTTTTTGGATTGTCTTGTAAGAAATTTTGACAACCCTGATTCACCCCCCCTCTCTCCAACATACATGTCTACTGGAGAGTAGTAGCAATTACAATCTATGCTTTCAATTTTTGCATACATGTCTATTGGAGAGCAGTAGCAACTACAACATCTGACAAAAATTCTCTATCCTTTATGCTTTGATGGATGTCGAATGCTGCTCTGAAGCTCTCATTTGGAACAAGTTGGGAGGATGCTGCTAAAGGTTGCAGAGACTAGCTTCACACTTGCAAATTGCATTTGCTTGAAATGAATTTTTATAAAGACCTTTCAACAATCCATTTTGTGGATATCTTGCAAACACCGTATTCCGTGAAACCACATTTCTTTGAGGCATTCGGTCAAACAACTCACGAGCCTTGTCTATGCTTCCACATTTTGAAAGCCATTCCAAATGCATCTGATAAAAATATGCATATCCTTTATACTTTTATGAAAACAAGTTGCATCCACCAAACTTGTGCAACAACGTAGGAACAACTTTTGAATTTGAGTTTATGTTTCTCCTATGCGTGGGAATTGCTGACCGTTGGAACTGCTAACCACTGACTGTAATGACGAGTGTCTACTAGAATGGAAATGGTTTAGAAAGAAGGATATATTAAGTGGGCCCCAAATGAGCTACCTAAGCAGTCAACGCTTAGTGTGTGTTGGTTAAACTCAGCTTGATTGCATACCTTCAACAGGGCTTAAATTTGATGGTTGACCCTGTCTGTCAAGCAATTTTTTTGTGAAGGTCAGTTATTTGAAGTTATCTTTCAAATATTAAAGGTTATCTATTTTAAGAAAAGTATATGTAGATTAAAAAAACATATATAGGAATAATTACATAAAAAAATTGACACTTTAACTAAATTTTTTCCTTTCAAGTGATACAGTCTTCCTAAAATTTTAATTGTAGTTTACAGCTAAAATGACTAAATATGACCATATGGCCATCAAATTTAAGACCCGCCCTTAAAAATTAAATTTTAAGGTGTTTCAATCCTTACAATTATCATTTTGATTAGGTAAGATGTTAATTGTACTTTAATCACCATAGGCCCAAGATTGTTTGACTCTTGATACATTACGGGGGTAAGTGAACCTATAAGTATAGTTAAATGGTTACCCTAAATATGAGCCATCATCCTAAATTTCGTGCATCAGGAAGAAGTTTTATTAATATAATTCCTTGCGGAGTGGATGCAAATATTATTGGTAGTTGCTCTTACATGAACAAGGAGATATGACTCGAATTGGTAGATGTATTATTTTCTAGTAAATTTTATATATGAGTTATTCATATCATGTTAGATTGAATAAATTCTATTAGACGCAAGGTAAATATGTAAATGATAAAGATAAGTGTGTTTTGGATGTTTAAATTTTTGAATAAATTGTCAGAATAAATATGTTATATTCATTTCAATAGTAAGGATCATAAACTTGCTAACAATGTGCAGTAAGGATAGGGCACTTTAATTTTTAAGAGCAGGTATGAAAATGGCGAATGGATGAAACAAGAAGATCACCATGACTTTAGTTACTTTATTTCATTTTGTAAAACTAGCAATCTCACCTTAGTGTGCAATGGGTACGTCAAAGAGGTGTGGAACGTCAATTTGAAAAATAATTGATTTTTTATTTTATACATTTGTGTAATACATGAGATCAATTGGTAGGTCACTTAGAAAATGATTTTTTTTGTTTGTTTATTTATTATTATTTTTATTATATAATTGTATGTATTTTTTTGTTTGTAAGTATTAACTATTATATTATTTTACTTTTTATTAATATATCAAGTTCTCATTATGTTACATTACTATTATTATATTATTAATGATTATATTAGGTATTATATTATATAATTAAATTATATTGTAATATATAATTATGTTAAATTATATTATATTTACTATAAAATATTATAGTATATAAATATTTATTAGTTTCTGTCAAGGAAACTATAGGCATCACCTGTGTTTTAACTAGTGATTAAATGTTTTGCTTGTAGCCAATCAAATTTCATTATTCTATTTTTATTTTAATATATTATATTTGAATTTTTTAAAGTTAAATGCATGATTTTTAACTTTTCAATTTAAAAAAAAATATTTTTCTTCAATTTGATTGGCTAAAAAACTTTGAGCGATAAGGATAAGGACTCAGGAATGCTACCTACAAATATTTTTTTATCGTTTTTTGCCACAAAACCATAAAAAACATAAAAAACATCAGACTATTTAAATATCAATAGTAATAAATTATTATCTATTTTCTACTTAAAGTTATTTTATTTATTGAAGAGTGATTTTATTTATGTAGAAATTATATTATTTACTTCAAAGTTAATTTATTTTAATTAATAATTAATAATTACTTAGTTTACCTAAAATTATTTTATTTTACTTTAAAATTATTAAAGAATGATTTAATTTAATTTACATTATTTAATTAAAAAGTTTTTTCAAGATTTTATTTAGCTAAAAGTTATTTTATAATTATTTTAATTATTTTAGAACTTTAAAACTATTCTTTTTATAAAAAGATTGTGGGATATCAAATTTAAAAAAAATATTTTTAAAGTAAAAGGAAAGGAGAAATATTAATATATATAAAAAAACTATCTTTAAAAAAAATAAAGCTATAATTAATGGATAGTGTTAAGTAGCTATATAATGAGAATCTATGAGTATTTTAATATTTAGAAATAACATTGGTCCTATTAAATATATATAGCAATAAATAATGTATATATAATAATATTACTTTTAATGTGTACAATTTAATTCAAAATTTGAATGTAATTCTATTTCTAATTCCAGTCTTAACTCTAACTAGATAACCTTAATAGTAATATTAATTCTAATCCTAATTGTAACCCTATTTTTAATCTTAAATCAAATCAAACTCTATATCATAACTCTATAATAAGGATTAGAAGAAAATAAATAAACTCAATTAATAGTGTGAAAATTTTATTGAGAAAGAAAAATATATATTCACTATATTTGTTATACAAAAAAACACTTAAAAACTTAAGGAAACAAAAATTCTAACCAATGAGAGTTAAGATTTTTTTTAATTTAACAAATACTTGTATATTGTTAAAGTGTAGATGCAAATTATATAACAAATTTTTTTAAACAAATGAATTTTTCGATACCATTATCATACTGGCGATAATAGTGGAAAGCCATGAATGGGCATTGTTAGTTGGAGTGAACATGGTTGGCACAACTGTTTCTTTATGGAGTTGTAAAAATATCTAAATATTACTAGTGAAGAGAAGCATGCTGATAAAGTAGTAGTATTTGAGGCTTCACTATCACTCGCACCTGCATAATTTGTCACATCCCTAGAACACATGGTAGTTCAAGCATTCCACCTATTCAATTCAAAGGAAACAAACCAACAATTGAAAGTTGATATTTTAAAATTGAAAGCAAACAAACAAACAACTGCAATATCTTCATGTGTGCACTAGGAGAGGTATTCATGTCCATTAATATTTGTTTTGTTTTCTTTCAATTTATATCCTTTAGCTTCACATTAAAATTTTATTTCATTGTAGAGTGTGTTTAGGAAATCCCTAGTCAAGCCTAGAACAACATGCTTTGCTTTGTCTTTCAGTAAATGATAGTTTGGCTTTGGTACTTATGTTAAAGAATAGTTCATTTCAGAATACTGAGCCCCAGATACATTCTCTGTTGCAGTAGCTTGGCAACCACACCATTGAGTAATGATAAATTCCACAAGGGCCTCTCATATGGAATGAAAATTTCACCAAGATCAAAGTGTTTGAACCACTGACAATTGGAAAGTTAAAGCCCTAATCTAAATTGAGCACAAGTTTCTATTTTTGCCAATATTAATGTTACTAAGTCCTTAATTGGGACATGCGAGTTGGGTTGAGTGTTAAAACCCTCAAACTTTCCCAATATTGGCCCAAGTTTGAGCCATAGCCTGGCTCTCCAATAGTGGCCTCCCTCCCAATTATCTATTATAATTTTTTTTGTATGTTATTGTCTTTTATAGACCGTGTCATTTACCATTTCTATCCATGTGTCATTACTTATGTTTCAAATCTGTTCCATTATAAAAGATTCTTCTTACTTTGCATGTTTGCATACGATTGTTATTTTGGATTATGGGAAAAATTGTTGGTGTAAATATTATAGTATGTCTAAGATAGTTTTTGTCAAAGTGTAATAGTGGACTTAGTTAATAAAGTTTACTTTGGATATAAGAAATAATGGCATAGCTACACCTTCACTTGAGGTACACAAGTGCCACCACTACCTCATCAATCCTTAATTGACATAGTTAGGTGCTAGTTCTATTTAGTCAATTCCACCTATGTTTCAATTACACTAAGTTAACTCATCTCTTCATTGGGAAGAGTCAATTGATGCCCTCTTGGGTATGTCACTTTCTTGAGTAAAGCATCCAAGAGGCCTATATATTTCTACTTTACTCTTTGTAATTTGCTCCATCATATTGACTATTGTTGCTAAAACTTTCCAACCACAAAAAATTAAAACAAAACTATTCTAGAACATTTTGGCAGGAACTTCACTACTCTGGAGCTCTTGTTATATTATGTTATTATATTTTACTTAATATTAAATTATAATTTATAGATTGGTTTATAATTTTAATCTTTATTTTAATTTTAATTTTATTCAAGTTAAATTTGTAAATAATTATGGATATCATATAAAATATTTAAGACTTATATTTGTATATTCATAATTTTTTTTCTAAGAGAATTATAAACATATAATTTATTAGAAATAATAAATTTACACAATCCATTAAGATTGTTGCTGAGGCTTTTGGATATATAATTTATTATTGATATATTATGATATAATAACAAATAAAATATTATAAAAAATAAACATATAATTAATTAAGTATATATTATAATATAGTAATTATTAAAATCTTATAAAGAAAAAAAAAATTTAATTATGTTAAAAAGAATTGTAAACATATAATTTATTATTTATATAGTATAATATAACAATAAATAATTTTTTATAAAAAATAAACATATAATTAATTAATTATATATTACAATATAATAATTATTAAAATCTTATAATATATATATATATATATATATATATATATATATAATTATCATTGTTATATATAATAATTAGCAATTCATAAATTTCCACAGTGAAAAAATGAAACAAATGAAAATCAATCTCCTATACAACTCTAATTTCAATATAAGCACACTAAATGATAGGTAAATATGAAAATACATGTTAAACATTCAGGCCAACGTGCAATAAATATTTATTGTTTACATATCGTGGCATTTTATGAATGAAAATATGGGAAGAGTTTTCACGTAAAATATTAAGAAACCCTAAATTGTCTATAGATAACAAAAAAATTGGAGACAACCAAAAACACGACAAGAAAAAATAGCAAAAAAAGATGAACAAACTAAATAAATTTAATCATCTTGCATCGTACGCAGAAAATATCTGTCGTGAATAGTGGATCTGACAATCATGAATAGTTAAATTCATTTCTACCATCTTGCATCGATTATCTTCTCATCTTTACTTTTTCTAGACAAAAGAAGCTCGGTGAACTTCAAATAGGATACACCTTTGGCGTAATAGGTAATAACTAGCCGATAGGCTTTTATTCTGGACTTGCCGGTCCAAAAATATTTGGAAAACCTATCTCACGCTGACTCACACTGCAATACCATTTGATGATCGTTGCAATATAATTTGATGACCACTGCAAAATTTAACTCTATGGCTCCTATTGTGTATGCAGTTGCTTTTATCGTTACCATGAATTAACGTCTAATCTCATTATGAAAAAACCTACATAAATCTTGTTTCACTCCACCCAAAGGAGGTGATTTAAAAAAATGATGCCAATTTGAATGCACACGTCTAATCTCAGTCAGGAAAAATATCTTCCATCACCTTGTAGGTGGTTTGGATTTGGCTATAGTTATGTTCCTACCTAAATTTTATTCTTTCAAAAGATGGTTGTATTAGTGTTGCATCCACAGTTATAGATTCACTTCAACCACCCTATCACCACCCAAATTTTACATAAATAGACTAAGATGTCAATTGACAACTCCATACTCTTTAGCAAACCAAGGACCATGTACATAGAGAATGTGCTGAAAAAAACCAAGGGAAAATAAAATAATTAGAACCTAATACAAATTACACTAGATTATTTATATTAAACATATAATAAATTAAAAAATCATATGAATTCTTACCATGTAATGAGTGATTTCATTTTCTCCCCATGCTAGAAGAAAATCCTTTGTAAAATTTGTTACAAATTCAATAAATTGTGTATCATCACCTTTAGTGAATATTTCCTTGTTCATCAAAGGGAACAAAGATGATAATGAACTCCATGCCTCTATTTTTCTCAATTGAGAGGAACCCTTTTCATTTCAATCATCCTCTGCATTGATCAAATCCTTATATATTTCCCATTGACCCCTTCTACTTCTTTGGTAGTCTAACTTTTTAATAAAATGCCGAGCCTTATCACCTCCCATTGATGGCTTTGATGGAACATTACCACGAGCCCCTGAATGTTTCATATCTTTTTCAAGATGAAAATTACCTCCATGTAGCCCTGTATCTAACAATACCCTTTTAATTGATTTTATGGATTTTTATACCTCCTCTTTTGGTTTTTTATTCCATACAAATAAAATTGATAAATAAACAAGTTTATCAATTATTCTTACAAAAGAATGAAGAGTGCATATGTGTACTCTTTTGAGTGGAATTTGGAGAAATTGGATTTAAATTTGGATCAAATTCATCTTTATTAGGATGTAATCCTTGGTCACAACTTAATATACCTTTACAAAATGTTCCATTTAATTCTTTTGACTTATCTCGAGAATGCATACAATAAATGCAACTATGCTTTATATTTTCTCCATGACTGATATTCTACATATATTTCAATGTTTTTAAATCAACAACCATATGACATTAAACATTATATGATCCATACCAATCAACATAAAGCTTCTCCCCCATCATATGAGAGGAAATCATGGATGGTATCTTAGTTTTCTCAAAAACCCATGTTTTAGATCTTCATAGCATTCCTTGTTTACTCTAAACAAGCCAAGCCACCAAATGTGATTCTCTGATTGTATAGGAAATTATGTTTCATCAGTAACATAAATATTTGGATTTAGTGCTCTATTCATTAAGGTAATTGACACTCTTTCATACTTGACACTATTTATCAATTCCATCTCATCTAATTTTAGGACGAATACAAGTTTTCCATTTGCCTCCTCCACTGAAATATCCTAATACCTTACTATAGCTTGTAGAATTTTTTTAGCTTCAAACCAAACATTGTTTGTTGGTTTTAAAGTAATTGAGACTTCCCTTCCAATATGTGTTTGTTGTTTCCTTTGAGAATTATCCTTTTATGCTTGGATGTGAAACATATTTCCAACAAAATATTGAACTTCTTTGTTCCTGTTAGACTGTTCCACTTTCACATGAGATGGGCGAGGCAAAAAAATGTTAGTGATCCCAAAATTTAATATTCCAGTCTGTAGTGCCTTAAAAATTTCTTCATATCCCCTCCTACTAATTCTTGAATTGTCACATGCTCCTTGTACATCATTAGCATTAATTGAACATGATAAATCTTTTATTATCTCATCAACCAAGACTTTTCTTAATGTAGCACATTGAGGTTGATGAAGCATTGCCAATATCTCATCATTTTGAAATAGACTCTTCATAAGTGAGGCTAAGTTCTGGCTTATATCTATAGTTCACTCAATTATTGTAGGATCAATTATAATTTTTATAGCTTGAACTCTCTTTTTGAAACCACCCCCTGAAGGTACTAGAGACAATACTATTTAAATTTTTGATCCTCATCCTTCCTCCTAGAGGAGTTTTCTTGATTTTTTAATAGCTTTATTGAGAGCTTCAACTTTGAACTTCAAATCCTTATTTTCCTTCTTCAATAATGAGATTTCTTGAACCATTGTATTTCAAACTTTCCAATGTTCAATAGACTCATGTTCTAACCTCTTGTTCACTTCAACTAAATTAAATACTTTATTATCCATTTCAAGCATCTTATTTTCTACAAAATTAATTTTTTTCTCAAAATTTTCTCTATTTCATTCAAGCCTCTTGCAGTACCCTAACGATCCACTTTCCCCATTGCATACAAATTTTATAAGCCCAGTAATAGTATCAAACTTAGGATAATCATTATTTTTAGGATCAATAGGATACAAATTTCCCTTCGCCCATATATCTATATGCTTTCGGTCCAATATTCTCAAATTATTTTCATCTATATCATAATTCTTCATTGTATTTCATTTCTGATATGACAACATTTCTTCATCCAAATCCACACATAAATTATATGAATTCTTCTTCATTTTTCACTTCTTTAAAATTGAATCCACCTATTATACAAAAAAAAAAAATCAATTGTTCTATAACATATCATATATGATAGAGATTATTCTAAAAAAGTTTTATTGAAATTATTTTTAAAAAGATTGAAGAAGCTGTAATGAAATTATTCAAAATACTCTTAAAAATTCAAATGAAATAATTATTAAAAAGAAAAGAAAAATCTCGGTCACCTTTTTGTCCTCTAATTTGTTTGTCCTTAATCCAATTAATTAGAGCGAGATTGTTTTGAAAGTCTAAATACATGGACATTTTAAATTCAATCTCATTTTTTTCCTCCATAATTTAACTTCAAAATTTTCCCTCTACAATTTTCCTCAAAATTTCCCTCCATAAATCAACCTCAATTTTTTCCCTCTACAATTTGACATCAAAATTTTCCCTCAATTTTTTCTCTCTACAATATTTTTAGTAAACTTATTTAAATTTTATATAGTTCAAAAAATTTATCATATATGTAAAATCATAAAACTTATTATAAACATATTTAATATAATAAATCTAAATTTATAATATGGAACTTGATTTAATATATATAATTTATATAAAATAAAATATTAAGTATAAAATAAAATATCTAAAGTTACTTGTATTTTGCCACTGTTTATAAAACTTATAAACATGCTTATTTAAATAAACTACATAACATAATAAATCTAAATCTATAAAATCATAAATTTAAATATATATAAAATTATAAATATTTAAAATCATAAATCTATAATATGAAACTTGATTTAATTATGCTGATAAGTGTTATAAGTCACACCGGGGTGGGGATGAGAGCACTCACTTTTTCTACGTAACTTTATAAGAAAAAAATTAAAATACCAAAAAGGAAATAACAAATAAAACTTAAGAAATAAAAAAATAAAACCAAAAAATAAATTTGAAAAAACAAAAATAAAACCAAAAAGAAATTAAAAGTTGTTGGAAGGAGGAAAAGCCGAGAAAACACATGAATCAAAAAAATGAAATTTGAAAAAAATAAAAATAAATATCAAAAAGGAAATGGAGAAAATCACCAAAAATATCAAACCAAAAAAAATGGAAAAATTAAAAAAAAAAAAAATGGAAGAAAAAAAAAAGGTGAGAAAATCAAATAAACTATGGAAAAGAGATATCCCTTGACTACTTTAGTGTGGTTGCTAATTCTGCAATATGTTAGTATACTGATAAATCCCTTTATGGAAATCAAACCAACTTGGTAAAATCAAACACCCCTATGAAATATTACCCCATGTTAGATATACTAAATTAATACCTTAAAACAACAAGAAATGCTAAAGGAACCAATTGAAAGCATGAGAAAAATGGTGCACACCTATACCATATTGGATTGGTGCTACTCTTTGTGTAGAAGGTAGCCCTTTCCCAATCTTTTGAAAAACTAAATAATGAAGATATAATGCTGTGATAATGGACAAAATTAGCTCTTAATATGAAGAGAGTAACTTTGCATGAGGTTGTGTGCAAATGATGAAAGAAGGCCTTGGATAAATAGGTGAGATTGAAGAGAGAAGAAGCAAAGTTGAGTAATGTGAGACTAATCCTCAAACAATAGGAAGGAGCCACTTGTCACCATGTGAATGGGCCAAGGTTGTGCAAGTTTTGGTCAATTTGCCAATAAATGACATTAGGTGGCCTTTTCAAATTTCAAATTTGACTTGTTGGAGGGAGAAAAGGGGGTCTTAAATGCCAACTAGGGGACATGTAAGAGGGGAGTTAATGCCATGTTGGAAGGACAAGCCATTTGAAAGGGAGATTCAAATTGGAGGAATATTCCCTTTTATGTCATGTTGAGGGAAATTAGAAGATTTAATAAATCAATTAAATGATTTATTTGTGCAAGTGGGAAAAGCTAGAGGATGGGACATGGGTTAGGATTAGCATTAATAACGGATTTGATTAATTAAACTAATGATTAGTTGATTGTGAAATTTTGACTTTGATTTGTGGGTTAAAATAAATCAAGATGAGAGGAGATAATGATTATTAGTCATTTAATTAAATACATGTGATTTAATTGAATCAAGAAACTTTAGGAGATAATCAAATAAAAATGATTTATTTAATTAAAGAGATAACCTTAGTGAATTAATTAAATTGATTTATTCAATTAATAGACAAAATGATGCTAATTGAAGCGTGATTAGATGCATGAGTCAATTTTACATGTTTACATTTAGATATACATTTTTAAATATAAATATACTAGTATATAAATTTTATATAAAATAAAATATTAAGTATAAAATAAAATATCTAAAGTTACTTTATAATCAAGAAAATAAAGTGAACTTGAGTTTTTTAATAAATTATAATAGAAATATATGTTACCACTTTTTAAAAAACTTGAACTTGAGTTTAAGATTTTTTAAATAAAATATAAAAAATTAAGAAAATAAATAATCTAAAATGAAAAGTGAACTTGAGTTTGTCAATAAAAATATATGTTACCACTTAAAAAAAATAATGGACTTGAATTTTTTAAGGAATTATAATAGAAACATGTGTCCCCACTTAACACTTAACTCATGTAGTTAAGTAATTTATATTTTTTATATTAAAATAATTTGTATTATTTGAGATAATTTTTCTATAATAGAATTCTTTAGGAGATCCATTTTTTATGTAAATTTCTCCTAATACTACACTTCTCATTCTTCCACGTTTAAATTTGGACAAGAGTCTTTTTACATTATTTGGTAAATTATGTGTTGCACCTCCAAAGTTTACTAGAGTTTCTTCTCATAGAAAATAATTGTCCATGTTGGATTCTAGGATTAACTCATGCTATTATGAGAAAAAGGTTTTCCTAAGGCGATAAATCAAAAAATTTAACACCCTTTGATTTCCATTTATGATGAGAACTTAGAATGGGTTACACTTGATTTTTTCATATTTTTTTCTTAGACTACCATTCTTTTAGTGTCAAACTATTGACACATTTTTAACATATCAACTTAGATAAAATAAATTGTTCCCACTTGAAAAGATTCAAATCTCCTGCAATTTAGGATTTGTACTTCCACTCTAAAGTAATATGAATTTTTCATAAGAAGATACTAGTAATCTAAATGTTTGTGTAAAAGGAACACATGCAACGTTAAATATACACATTTCCTCTAATTCATAATAGAAAATAAAATATTAAAACATGTGTATTAAGAAAATAATTTAACTGATTTATTAATATGCTTAAAATGACATTAAAAAGGAAAAATAGATATTCTATTTCTAATATAATCTTAAATTAACTAGACTTCAAGATTATTAAAGTGATTGCAAATAATGAGAGGAGCATGTGAAGTTGAACTCCACCATTAGTTTCCATGTCTCTCCAAATGAGGATATAAGAAACTACTCTAGAAATAGTTAAACTAACACAACTTGTACACAAAGATGATACAATATTCATTGAAAATTAAGCAACATACAAGATCCAAGGTGATCACTATAGCACTATGCAAATTAACTAGGGGTATACACCACTCACAAAGTCATTTGATATTTTTTTTGGTTAAAAAATATTCAATTGAAAAAGACTCATATAATATAATGTATGTAGATCTCAAATTATAATAAAGAATATATATTAAAATCAAGTGCATTGAAAAAAAAAAATCTTCAAAATTTTGTACAACCCTTTCTTTTTTCAATTGAAAATGAAATTTATAAAATGCTTTAGAAGAATAATTATCTAATTTATAATGATATTTTTTTAAATAATAATTATCTAATTTGTAATGGTTTTTTTTTTAAATAATAGATACACGAGGGACTCTATTGGGGATCCCTACTATGCTTGTATCCAACTTATAAAACTTGATAATCTACAAAAAAATCACCCAACATTATTTAGTTAAATATATACATTTAATAATTTAAGTTTATTGAATTTAATATCTAGATCTTATGCAGTAGGGATTAGTTTCAAACTAGACTAAACAAATAGGAAAATTTAGTAAAAATAAAAGGGAGTTCAAGTTTGAAAATTTTAGGTGTGTTGTGAAAGTCACAAAGGATCTCTTATCTTATTATTGCATTATCATCTTACAGACTTATTTTGCATATATATTTGAGATGACAAGGACAGATATAGGAATTTGCATTTTTTCTTAAGCTATTTTTAAACTTCTTTAAAATGTTGAATTAGTCTAAGATGGTCTTGAAGGTGCAGTATTAGAAGCCTATAGCATGTAAATAAATAGTACTTCTAAGCACCACCATCAAAGACAAACATGATTCTAAAGACTAAAGGAGAAAAATTTACAATTGCAATTCAAGTTAAAAATATCAGAAGTGAGAGCAAAGGAATAGGTGTGTAATTGAACCAAAATAAAGCAAAGGAATTTTTTTAATATGTTGGAACTTCAAGGGTGTCAATTAGGTTTAGAACCATACAAGAAGGATTGAAGTTGTAAGTGTAAGATTGGACCAAAACAAAGTAATATTCATCTCCTAGTTTATTGACACTTCACAATCTTTTGATGACAATTTTTTTTATTAGATCACAAAATACATGTAATAATAAAAGTGTCAAATCTACCTGGATAAGTAGTTCTAAACATTTTAATCAAAATTTTAAAATATCTTTATGTATTTCGGACTCAATTATATTATCTAGAACAATTGTACATATTGATTGTTTTCATTAATTAATCATCTTAGATTATTTTGAAAGAATGCTTTATTTCATTGAACAACAAAAAACATACACTTTCTTTTGATATACTAGCCAACAAAACATTTATGCTTTTCAAATAAGAACTTATTAACAATATTAAATACCTTTCTTCGAAAAAAAACACCAATAAAACCCCAAACTTTTGTCCACTAAAAAATTATAAATTTAATTCATTTTATCATATGTTTTTTAATATATTATACAAGAGCAAAAAGGAAAATATTAAGAGCATGCTTGGTATGAAATAAAAAGTTATTGGAAGTACATGAAATCCATATAACTCATAATAATGGCTATGAATGGTGAACAGTTCATGATTGTTGGAAAAAACACCATTTCACATTTTATTTAAAAGTGCATTGCTCCCTTTCGAATGAATTTAATCAACACACACTAAACGTTGACCACTTAATCAACACACACTAAACATTGACGGCTTAAATGACTTAACTGGAGCCCACTTAATTTGTCCTATTCTCTAACCTATTTCCATTCCAGTAGACACTAGCCGTCCGTTACAATCAATGGTCAAGAGTTCCAATGGTCACCAATTCCCATGCGTAAGAGAAAGTTGTTTCCAATTCGAAACCTGTTCTAACGGTCACCAATTCAAAAGTTGTTCACGTGTTGCTGCGGAAGTTCGGTGGATGCAATTTTTTTTCATAAAAGCATAAAGGATATGCATCTTTTTATCAGATGCAGTTGGAATGGCTTTCAAAATGTGGAAGCATAGAAAAGGCTCATACGCTGTTTGACCGAATGCCTCAAAGAAATGTGGTTTCATGGAATGTGGTGATTGCATGATATCCACAAAACTATTTGTTGAAAGGTTTTTAGAAACGTTCATTTCAAGCAAATGCAATTTGCAGGTGTAAAGCCAGTCTTTGCAACCTTTACCAGCATCCTCCCAGCCCGTGCCAAATGAGAGCTTTGGAGCAGCATATGGGCATCCATTAAAGCATAAAGGATAGATAAATTTTGTCAAATGTTGTAGTTGCTACTGCTCTCCAGTAGACATGTATGCAAAAAGTGAAAGCATAGACAAGCACGTGAACTGTTCAACAAAATGCTTCAAAGAAATGTGGCCTCGTGGAATGCTATGTTTGCAGGATAGGCACAAAATGGTTTGTTGACAAGGCTATAAAAGAAAATTAAATTGGCAGGTGTGAAGCTAGTCTTTGCAACCTTCCCAGCGTCCTCTTGGAATCGATAGCCATTTTGAGAAGAAATAAAATTAATTTTGAATTATACATATAAGTATGTCTATACTCCTTGCACCTTATTATCTTCTTTTCTTACAATTTGTTTACTAATTAGATCTATGTTATGTTTTCTACAATATTAGATATTGGAGTGAAAAATGTATTTCTTGGAGGAGGAAAAATGGCACTATTGATCTCAGCACTATCCTATTTTTCTAAGTATGTTTTTTTCTATTAAAGTCTTCATATTATTTTTCAAGTCTAGCAACAAGAAAATATGGATATAGAGTTTTTTTTTCTTTTTCAGGAAATGATTTTTATTAAACAAATGTTTCCAACTGATTTTTATTCACAACTTTAAACTAAAAAAGGAAATTTATTTTCCCTACAAAATAATTTGAAAGAAAAATAAGAACGATGTTGGATTTGTATCTAACATCTAAGATTTATTTTCCAAGAAAGAATATCATGCGAGGCTAAAGAATTCACCTCCAAATATCTAATACAAAATACAAGCACCCTAAAAGAGTCATAAATTTAAAAATAAAACCTAAATTCTAGCAAAAGAAAGTATACAGACTTTCCGTTTATTAATATATGGTTTCAAGTTCATTGTATGTTAATGATTAGATGATATCATAACTCTATATTTCATATAGGCGGAATGTGTTATGAGATACCCATGGAGATGTAGAGTAGCCAAGTGAAGGCATTGAACTTTATCCAAATATTTAGACAAGACACAAATGATTGGATGTTGCTTGAGGGAATCTATAAGTAAGCCCTAACAACTTTTTTGAAATAGAAAGACAATTCAATTAAAGTATCAAATCTTAATGGTTTTGATAATTCTTTCTTTTAGGGTGTGAAGTGAATGGAGAAAAACGAGTTTAGAATCTAGAAATAGTTGTATTACTTTGTCAATTATTTGAATTCATTTTTCTGATGAGATTGTAGAAAGACAATTCAATTAAAGTATCAAGTCTTAATGGTTTTGATAATTATTTCTTTTAGGGTGTGAAGTGAATGGAGCAAAACAAGTTTAGAACTAGAAATAGTGGATTTCAATATCTTGCAATCTCATCAGAAAAATGAATTCAAATAATTGGCAAAGTAATACAACTATTTCTAGATTCTTCGTGATAGTTAACATTGAATTTTATATTAATTTTGCATAAGAATTAACTCAATAATATTTTCTAGAAGATTGGAAAGGAATACAATCAAAGTTACAATAAAAATATTCAATCTATCATTCATGATATACATGCTCATCAATTTAGCCTCAAAATATTGAGTCAAATTTAAAATAATTGAAAAATTATGATTGTTTATCCTTTAAATTGAGCTATATATTTGTTGTGATACAAATGTTTAGATGGTGGGATGAGGTGATTGTGTAGAAACTAAGTTTCTTTAGGCATTGATTTGAAATATTATTTTAATTATAAATGTAAAATAATACCTCTCTAAGATGGAAGATAGTGTTGGAGTGAAAAAGACACTAAGAAGGGGGGGGGGGGTTTGAATCGGTGTTATTAACAGTTTTCACAAATTTTAATAAAACTAAAATAAACCAGATGTATGCTCTCATTTATCAATGATAAACTCATTCAGGTATTGAATGCAATCACATAAAAAAAATGATAATTATAATAGTGAAACATAGCATATTGCAATGAATCAGGTGAACTACATAAAATAAAATAGACACAAGATGTGCCGAGTGGAAAACCCTCCTGGGGTAGAAAAACCACTCCTAAACTGCTGCCTTTTTAGGTTTTCATTTCAATAATCATTTTTGACAATGCCTCATAGGCTGATTTCTGAGCACCAACTCAAGGAGCACCAACCCCTCTTTTAGAAACACCAATTTCAAGGAGCACCAACCCCTTTTCTATTTTCAGTAAGACATACAATGATACATAGGATTTCTCTGTTTCTCTAGTTTCTCTCAAGTGCCTCTTGACAAACAATGTTTACAATACTCAAGGTTCAAGCATGACCTTTCAAAATTCTAACCATTGTCAAGCCTTAAGACAACTTGATAAAATAATTAATATTTTATATTTTTTAAATCTCAATGCTCAACCTCTCTTTAATACAAATCACAGTGATATACTTCACATTGGTTTTTCACTTTCTTTTTCATACATTTCAAATAGTTCCTAAAAAATAGTTAACAACCTCTTACTTTTTTCCCAAAAACTTAAAGCCCTAATCTCTCTCTTTTTCATCTTACACAGATTTCATCATTACATTTCAAGGAACATTTCAACAGTAGCTCAAATTTCTTTTCAAAAAAAAAAACAGAGGTGATTATCACAGTACCCACTTTTTGTTGAACAACCTTGCCAGATATTCCTGTGTTCCTAAAAGAAAGATCAACATGTAGGTTTTCTTCTGACAAGAATAGTCAAGAAGTATGCAAATTTAGAAAGGAGACTGAACCCTGTCCTTACAAGCAGCTTGCACAGGCAGTGCTAATCAAACCAACATTAAAAAAACCAAATATTCCATCACCAATAGCCACTAAAACTACTGCAACAGTAAAGTAACTGAAATCATAATGCAGTGTAACCGAAACCACATAATAATGCACCCAAGAACAATTATCAACAAATCTAGGTGAAAAATTGAAAAGATTTGCAAACTTCATGATTACCCATAAACCAAAATCACCGTCCCTTAATTCTGGTATGGTAAACTATTATGAAATGCAATTTAGATTATGTGAAATCATGAATTTAATTCTGACCACGAAGAGAATAAACCCATTTTTCATCTTCCATATAGAAGTAAACACATATCTTCTATTATATTTGCCAGTAGAAGTAACGGTTCTTCAAATCAGTTAAAAAGATGAATACTTGAGAAGACCGGAAGATATTTTGTCATTTAGCAATTTACCAAACTAGCAGAGCAACAAGGTAGCACGATCTTCTTCCAATTTTGAGCTCTTACCCAGTGACAAGAGACTGACAGGAGAATCAACCATGGTAATGGTCTTTCATATTCCTCCATACGCTGTCCAAGAAAATCAAAAGACCAACAAACACAGTGTAACAACCGAGAAGAGATCTCCATGGTGGTGACCAAAATAGGGTTTGAAACCCACGAACATCATTACAACATGATTGCCCTAATCTTTCCAAACCAAAAAAACCGATGACCTTTACCTATTTTGATAAAGTTTGAAGTCTGAAAGGACTAAATTAATAATTCAAAACTCATAATGCATTTTGAAATCTGTGGACTGTTCAATGCCTTGCATGTCGACCAACATCATTACCATTTATCAATTATTGACCAAGTGCAAATGCTGACCAAATAATGCCTTGTATTATTTGACATTACCACATTACAAACCAAATGTCGATTACCTTAGACTTATTTGTTTCGAAGTAATCAAGGCCAAGTCACTTCCATGGTGAAATTTTAAATCATCATAACCTTATACCTACTGTCGGCCTTAAGGCCTAGTAATGTGTTAACCAAAAGACCCGAATCACATGCATAAGAATGATCATATGTTTTCCATTATTCAAAATCAATTGCCACCATATAATGCCATATATACCCAATGCCTTATGAAATATAATAAAGGCTAATATTCATGCTAAATTCAATATGCCATATGCCCAAGCCATTATCAAATGTTTCATATAATCCTGTAGATCACTGAATAAGCCAATATCATATAAAACAGAATAAGCCAGTATCATATAATCAAGTGTTTCATAGAAAACTGAATAAGCCAATATCATATAATCAAGTGTTTCATAGAAAACTAAATAAGCCAATATCATATAATCAAGTGGATCACTGTAGCAAAATATGTCAAATCAGAATCATGTCACTTGAACATGGGAACATAAACCTATAACCAAGATTCCTTATGATCTACACATGGAGTCAAGAGATCAGTGCCACCAAAGATGATATCATAAATGAAGTAAGTATTACAATGACATAATGGAAATAGTTCAACTGAGTAATCGACCACCAAGATGCCAAACTGAAACAAATATTGTCATCAAGGAAAAATAGAAAAAGAGAAGTTCAACAAACCCCCCCTTTGTCCTTGATGGAAAAAACTGAGCCACCATGCAAAAAAATATTGAACCAAAACCAAGAGCTCATAATTCTCCCCCTTTTGTCACAAGGATAAAGGGAAGACAACAATAAAATTCCATGAAGCTGCATATATAGAAATGGAGAAGCAAAGTATGAGTTGCAAGGAGAGCTAACCAACTCCCCCTATCACCAAGATAGATATATTAAGATAGTAAATATTAAGAGATAACTCCCAATCTAGACCAATGTCTTTCAAATAATTCTTTAGCTAGAAGCTTAGTAAAGATTTCAACAAACTATGCTTATGTAGGAACATATTGAACATAAACCTCATTAGCCAACACCTTTTCATGAAGAAAGTGAAATTAATAGCAATGTGTTTAGTGCGAGAGTGCATAACAATATTTTTGGAAATATTAATCGCATTAGTATTATCACACAAAATAGAAACAGGTTTAGGAATCTCAATACCCATGTCAGATAGGGTTTGTGACATCCAGATTACTTGAGTATAGCAAGAGGTGGCAACAATATATTCTGCTTCAGTAGTGGAGAGTGAAACATATTTTTGTTTTTTGCTATGCCATGCCACTAATCGATCACCAAGAAAGAAAGCAGCACCACTGGTGCTTTTCCTATCATCCAGACAACCGGCCCAGTCAGAATCAATATATGCTATTAATGATAAATCATTACTTCTAGGATACCAGAGTCCATAATCAAGAGTTCCTTGAACATATTTAAGAATCCTTCTAACAACATTAATATGAGATTCCTTAGGAGATGATTGAAATCTTGCAACCATGCAAAAAACTTGCATTATGTCAGGTCTTGAGGCTGTTAGATATAATAGGATGACTATCATTGACCTATAGTCAGTTGGATTCATAGCAGGATAATCATCAACCTTGCTTAGTTTACAGCCGGAAGCCATTGGAGTGCTAACTAGATGACATTCATCCATTTGAAATTTCTTTAGCATCTCTCTTGCATATTTTTTTTTTGAGAGAAAAATACCAGTTTCAAGCTGAGAGATTTGAAGACCTAAAAAGAATGAAAGTTCTCCCAACATTGACATTTCAAACTCAGATTCCATAATCTGTGAGAATTTTTGACTCAAAGAAATAATGTTGCAACCAAAGATAGTATCATCAACATAGATTTCAACAACTAGAATATCAGAACCTTCAATCTTAACATAAAGATTGCTGTCTACACCTCCTCTAATAAAACCTTTTGAAAGTAAGTGACTGCCAAGTCTGGAGTACCAAGCTCTAGGAGCTTGTTTTAGGCCATATAAATCCTTTTTCAGCCTGTAGACATGATTGGGATTGTTTTTGCAGGTAAACCCTTTAGGTTGTTCTATGTAAACTTCTTCATTCAAATAACCATTCAAAAAGGCAATTTTTACATCCATTTGATATACAGTAAAGTTTTTGAAAAAAGAATAGGCCAAGAATATTCTAATGGATTTAAGTCTAGCTACAGGTGCAAAGGTTTCACCAAAGTCAATACCTTCTTCCTGCACATATCCTTTGCATACATATGTAGCCTTGTTGCAAACAACATGGCCATTTTCATCATGTTTGTTTCTGAATATCCATTTACCTCCGATGACATTTTTGTCATCTGGTCTTGGGACTAGCTCCCAAGTTTTCTTTTTCTCAATTTGATCAATTTCATCATGCATTACATTAAGCCAACATTCATCAGTTAGAGCTTCATTAATTTTTTTTGGCTCAAAATGTGTAATTAAATAGAAAGTAGTAAGCTCAACAATGTGAGATTTTTCATTAGAGTTAATAGTTCTTCTTGTTTGAACTCCTACAGATTTATCTCCAATAATAAGATCTTTAGGATATTTTCTAGCAAGAGATTTTGAAGGAGTTTTAGTTACAAATTTTTCAGAGCTAGTTTTAACATCTTTAGATTTTGCTTCAGCTAGTCTAGGACTTGGTGATTCTATTTCAGGCTTTGCAGTTTCAAAGCCTTATGAATTTATATCAAGTTCAAAATTTTCCTCCTCATCATCCTACATAGGTTCAACATCTAACAACAAATTTTCATCAAATTTTACATTGACAGATTCAATAATCTTATTCAGCCTATTATTAAATAATTTATAGGCTTTGCTGTGAGCAGAGTATCCTAAAAAGATACCTTCATCAGACTTAGATTGAAAGCTGCCTAAGTTATCATCATATCTCTTGATAAAACATTTGTAGCCAAATATTTTGAAATATTTAATTGAGGTAGATTTACCATACCACAATTCATATGGAGTGAAATTGTATTTCACTTTGATTTGGACTCTATTCAGGATGTAGAAAACTATATGAACAAATTATTTCCAGTACATGTTTGGCAGTTTTGCTTCATCTAGCATAGCCCTAGCCATCTCTTTTACAATTCCATTCTTTCTCTCAACAACCCCATTCTATTGAGGTGTTCTAGCAGCAACATATTGTCTTTTTATTCCATGTCTTTCACAGTAGTCAATGAATTATTGTGAGGTGAATTCACCAACTTTATCAGATCTTAGACATTTCAATTTTAAATCTGACTCCCTTTCTACCATTTTTCTAAAGACTTTAAAATGTTCAAAAGCTTTAGATTTGTGCTTGAGAAAGGTAACCCATATCATACGAGAGTAGTCATAAAAAAATAGCATGAAATATTTCTCACCATTGATAGATCTAGTCCTTGTAGGACCACATAAGTCTGTATGAACAAGTTGCAGAGGCCTAGTAGAAGAATGTTCTTTAGATTTAAAGCTTACCTTTGAGACATTCTTTACAAACTGTATTTTTCAGGTTTTCTTAGAATAGGCAGACCTCTTACATTCTGATTCTTACTAATCCTAACCATATTGTCAAAATTAATATGACCTAGTCTCTTGTGCCACAACCAAATTTCTTCAACATGACTCATTAAACACATACCTTGATTATTTTCATTTCCAGATGTGTCAGGGAGATTGTAGACATTTCCCTTAGTCCTTCCAACAACAATAGCTTTTCAAAGCTTATTTTTAATCTCAAATCCCTGTGAAGTGAACAAGACCTGATAGCCACTGTCACAAATTTGACTGACACTCAGAAGGTTGTGTTATAATCATTCTACATAATACACATTGTAAATAGGAGTGTCTTCATTCAAAAGAAGTGAGCCTCTACCTTTGATTTGTATACCTGAGTTATCTCCAAACTTCACATATCCACCTACATAATCTTCAAGATTAGTGAATTTTTCTTTGTTACCAGTCATGTGGTTTGAACAACCACTATCCAGGACCCACAAGTCCTTTTTCTTAGAGTGGAAAGCAATTTGAACTAACATAGTTTGTTCTATGTTGTTGACAGTTTTAAGTTTCTGAACCTTTTTAGTTTTCTGCTATTTATTTTGCTGATCAGCTTTACATTGCTTAGCAAAACGACCCATGGAATTGCATGTGAAGCATCTAATCTGTCTTGCAAAGCCAATATTTTTCCTATAACCAAATCTAGGTGTTCTAGGATTTATAAATCTGCAAGAGCTCACTTTGTGGCCAAATCTGTTGCAGAAATAATAGTACCCATAAAAGAAAGGGTTAGAATTATATGATATTATGTTATTCCTAAAAGGATGAGCATTATCCTTATCCGAATCAGGATGTTTGGATTACACACTTTTGTTTCCAGCAACAACATTATCCTTTGCACTGTCATTTGAACATTCACCTTTCATAAAACCAATACCTATTTTGTCCTTGTTCAATTTCTATTTACTGAGCATGTCATTCAGTTTAAGAGCACTCTCATATTTCTCAATGGTCTTCCTGAGATCAACAATCTCATGTTCAAGTTTTTGAATTTCTTGATCTTTAAGATTTATGCCAATACAGAGAAAATCTTCAACTCTCTTGGTTTCTTCAAGTTGAGTTTTCAATGACACAATTTCAAGATTTGTGAGTTTCTCTTGAGCAAGAGCTTGAGCAGAGTTTTGTTCTTGAACAAGCATTTTTTTTTGAGTTTTCTCAGCTCTTTTAGTGCACATTTCAGTTCACCTTTAAGATCCACTTCACCAACTTCAGCATCATTTCTATTAGTTTCTTCTTGCTGAATGATTTCAGCCATGAATAGATTTTCATCCTCTTCATCTACACAATCTTCAGATTCGGAGTCTGTTTCATTTTTGTTGAACAAACTCTTCTTCTTTTTGAAGTTGAATTTTTGTTTAGGTCTATATGCCTTTTTCTTAGGGAATTTTTTAGATTTCTCGTTGTTACTATTCAGATCATCATAGGGTCACTTTGCAACAAAGTGTCCTATTTTACCACAGTTAAAGCATTTGAAGGGAAGTTTTCCCTTATACTTTCCAGAGCCTTTTTGAGCTTCCTAACAAAGTGAGATTCTTTGGAATTAGAAAATTCAGATTCAGTAGCCTTAGCTTTTTCTTTCCTTTCATTATTAAAGGTAGTTTCTTTTGCAGAGGAATTTTTTTTACTTATTCTCATTTCATAGGCAGTCGGAGTGCCTTCTAGGCTATCTAGGGTAAGCTGGTCAAAGTGTTTCTTCTCTTCTAAAGTAGCAACCTTAGCTTCAAATTTGGTCGGTAATGTTCTAATGACCTTAGTTACAACATCAAATTCTTTCACTTCTTCTCCCAGACCTTTCATAGAATTGACAATTTCATCAACTCTCAAGAAGTAATCAACTACTTTTTCATCGTCCCTCATTTTTATTTCTTCAAACTGGTGTTTTAGAGTGAGGACTTTTGACTGTTCTACTTTTTCATTTCCTTGATAGATATTTTCAAGTTTAGTCCAGATATCCTTAGCAGATCTGTAGTGCATGACTTTGATAAAGACATCTTTAGTCAGTGCACATAGGAGAGCATGTTTTTCTCTTGCATTAGTTTCATATCTTTTCTTTTCATCAAAAGTTATGGGAAATGTAGTTGGTACAGTGCACCCAGTTAACACTATGCTCCACACATCGAGGTCAATAGAAGTTAAATGAGTCTCCATTCTAATTTTCTAGAATACATAATCAGTTCCATCAAATAATGGAGCTCTAGTCATGGATATGCCTTCATGAGCTTGAGACATTTTGAATAGACTCCAAGGCCATAATCAATCCTAGGGTGGAGAGACCTATCAGAGGACCCTAGGCTCTAATACCAATTGTTGGAGTGAAAAAGATACTGAGAAGGGGGGAGGGGTGAATCGGTGTTATTAACAGTTTTCAATTTTTTTTAATAAAATTAAAATAAACTAGATGTATGCTCTCATTTATCAATGATAAACTCATTCATGTATTGAATGCAATCACATAAACTGAAATGAGAATTATAATAGTGAAACATACCATATGAAAGCATTCATGCAATGAATCAGATGAACCACATAAAAGAAAATAGACACAAGATATGCCGAGTGGAAAACCCTCCTGGGGTAGAAAAACCACTCCTAAACTGCTACCTTTTTAGGATTTCATTTCAATAATCATTTTTGACAAAGCCTCATAGGCTGATTTCTAAGCACCAACTCAAGGAGCACTAACCCCTCTTTTAGAAACACCAATTTCAAGGAGCACCAACCCCTTTTTTGTTTTCAGTAAGACATACAATGATACAAAGGATTTCTCTATTTCTCTAGTTTCTCTCAAGTGCCTCTTTACAAAAAATGTTTACAATCCTCAAGGTTCAAGCATGATCCTTCAAAATTCTAACCATTATCAAGCCTTAAGACATCTTGATAAAATAACTCATATTTTAGATTTTTTCAATCTCAATGCTCAACCCCTCTTCAGTACAAATCATAGTGATATACTTCACACTAGTTTTTCACTTTCTTTTTCATACATTTCTCATAGTTCCTAAAAAATAGTTAACAACCTCTTACTGTTTTTCCCAAAAAATTAAGAACCCCTTTTCTTTCACTAATATACCAAAACATAAACTTAAAGCCCCAATCTCTCTATTTTCCATCTTACACAGATTTCATCATTACATTTCAATAGTAGCTTGAATTTATTTTTGTAGACATGCAAAATATATGCATGCATGTAATCATAATTCATTAAGCATTATTTCATCTATTAATTAAATAAACCAATTTAATTAATTCACTTCTCTCAAAATTAAATAAATCCAATTATTTAATCATCTCCTATAGTTCTTGATTTAATTAAATCACATATATCTAATTAAATCACTCATATGCATTTTCCTCTCATTTGATTTAAAATAAATACAAAAATTGAAATCAAATGTCATATCACCTAAACTCTTGTTAGATTAATCAAATCCTGATTAGTTTAATCCTAATCACCTAAATCCTCTAGATTCATCCACTTGCACAATAAATTATTTAAATTGATTTATTAAAACACCTATTTTCCCTCACAATGGAATATTCCCAAAGAATATGCCCTCATTAACTCTCATGTTTGACTTTTTGGCCAAACATAATTCCCCCCAAAACCCTCAACCATATTCATTTATTGCTATTTTCAAATTTGAAATGGGCACATTAGCCAACACTTGCATAATCATGGGCCAATCCCATTGTGAAAAGTGGCTCTCTCCTATTGGATGGGATTTGGTCCCAAATCTCTCAATATTAGCTTCTTCTCTCTCAACTTCTCCTATAAATGCAATGCCTTATCTCTCATTTTTCATCTACAATTTGAGCACTATCACTATAGGCAACTTGAGTTCACTTATTATCTCATTGTCTATCATCTCATTTGGTTGAGCAAGGATTGGGAAAGGGCTACCTTCTACACAAAGGATAGCACCAATCCACCATGGAATAGGATAACATTGGACGTTGACTTTGGAATCAAGCAAAAACAAAGGCGAACAAAGTGGAGTTGGAGATTTTCTCGAAATCAAAACTTTAAAAAAAAAAAAAAGAACCTTGGACATTTACTAGATTTTGATTTGGGCTAAAATTTTACAAAAAACTTTCACATCTCATTTTGGTGCTTTAAAATGAATCAAAATCACTGCTTTTGAGGTATAAAATAAACAAGTGCTTGTCATGCTTTGCAATATTTTTCACAACTTAATATCATTAAAAAGGCATATGCGCTTCTCTCGCGCTTCACGGCGATCTTGAGAATCAAAAGTATTTTTTGATATTAAGTTGTCAAAAAGATTGCCTTCACATTTTGATTTGGGAACTTAAAACTGAACAAAACTTGTCTAATGTGAGAAAAGGGCATTGCGAGTGTTCTCTCTTTGTTCACACAAACAAAGATGATCAAACTACGAATGCACTTACTCACTATTGTGTACCTTTAGAGGGCCTACCTTGGTGGGAAAAAGTACTCACCCCAAGGGAACGACTCAAGCGGTAATGGGCTAAAGCCAAGCTCTTCCAAACCACTATATAAATTTGTATTCATGGTGAAAGCCATGGACAATGGGAAGCGGTGCATGATAACTCTCCCCTAGTATCTTTATGATGTGTAAAGCCCTTGTTCTAAGGGTTGGGAGATCTCTCACAAGGAGTTTATCATTGCACCCCTTTAATTGGATGCCCTTACTACAAAATTTTGTTTAGAAGACAAAAAATACCTTATATTTGTTGGTGCAATAGGTCATGTCCTCTAAAGCCGCCCCACGTATACATGCGGTTCTATTATAGAGATGAAAAGTATGCCATGAGAGATTCATGGGTACTGATGCTTGGCTGACCTGAGAAGTGAGTGCACTGTAAGGGGGAGCCTATGTGGTCAAGCATCTAATCATCCGCACTGAATATGTGCAGCTGGATTCGTCCAAGTGGGAACCCAACAAATACTTTCCCTTCATCCTAGGATTGTTCATGTTATTGAAATTGAAAACAATTTTCTTGGATCAAAACAATGGAACATAAACATTCAACAAATCATCAAAATTTCAAACCCTTTGGAAGAACAAATAACTTGGAGGTGTCCACATGTTACTGCTTGTCCCTAGGGGTTCTTATCTCTAGAAGGCTTCTAAAAATTCAGACATCTCAATTTGTTTCTCCCAAAGTCAACAATAGGTAACCTTTGCCTTGATTTCCTTGGTTTCCACATAATACACTTTGTGGAATAAAAGAAATTTAGAACATTAGACATTCAGTTTGAAACATAGTCAAGAAAGTGTTTGTGGTAAAAAGAACCGAATCTAAGCAAGATAACAGACAATTGAACCACACATGTGCTTGCAATCTCCTGTCTTTTGGTTTTCATGCAAACATTGGTCTTTTGGTTGAATTAATCTTAGGGAAAAGGATGTTCTTCAAAACCGTGGTCTTGTAAGTAGGTCCTCATAGGGTCATCTAGGGTCAAGTCAAAGCACTTCATCGATCCAAACATTTATCAAATTCCATTTCACCAACAACTTTTGGAACTTTGAAAACATCGTTCATGCTAGATTTTTGAAAAATCAACATCATTACATTTGACTTAATACACCTAGTCAAGTTATCAATCCTCTTGAACAAATTTACCTTTAGGATAACTCAACTTCCTAAGGTCTACTAGTTCATGATCACTTTGATTGGCTTAATACACTTAGCCAATTCATTCTCTTGTGCGAGTTTTACCTAGGATAACACAACTTCCTAGGGTTTACAAGTGCCTTGTCATCTTGTTTGACTTAACGCACTTAGTCAAACTATCAACCAATCAAAATCAAATCGAATCAATTCCTAAAGTCTAGCATTGATCCAAAGTTCCTAGAAGTTCAAACACCCATATCATTCACCCCTTTCATCCTTCATCTTATCTTTGGTCCTAAACCCTCGAAGGTCAACAAGGTCAAAACACAAGACAAACATGGAATTTAAACTTGATTCATACATCATGAGCAATACGAGTCAACCAAACTATCCAAGTCTCACAATGCCAATTGATTATCGAAACTCACATTTATGCAATTCAAACATGGCATCATTATCTCCTCCAAACTTCAACGATACGAATGTGAGTATGCCCAATCTAAAGTTTGGAACACCTTTCCAAATGATAGATTTAAATCCAAGTCCAAATCTGCAAATATATCAACCAAACACTCAATGCATGAAACACTCAATGCATGAGTTTTCCAAACAACATCATCCCACCAAATCCATACATGCCAATTACAAGTTTGTCAAAAATGACCATTTCGAATCCACATTTGGTAAAATTTGGGATAGATATGCTTGCAAATCAAACCAATGTTGTTCAAAATCCAAGCAATATGTTAACGACTTCAGATATTGATCCAATTCAAGGTAACACCATGCAAAATCAAAGTTATCTAAATCAAGGCAATATGATTCCCACCCACAAAAATGTTCAATTTCAATCTATCATGCCGAATCTAAACATCACACCAAATCAGAGCATTATCTAGAATCAACTTGTCCATGATCCCAAACAAACACCACAAGGATGCATTCCAAAGCTACTTGCTAAATAACCAATTCAACCACTTGAAGAATGTCAAGGTCAAATCTTGCAAAACAAAATTGCTACACTCAAAATTCTCATCGATTCAAAACAACATATGACAACCATCCAAGCAACCCCAATGGTTAACACATCTACCATTTCTCAAGTGTCTCAAGGACCAAGAATCTCAATCGCACCATTCACCACTCAAACCTTGGCAATCAATGAGACCATTCCACTCACCCAAACAATCAACACCATTCCCAATCCACCACCACCATGAACACCGCCACCACCAAAAAACAACATGGAGAATTCATTCTCTATCATGTTGCAAGCTGCCCGCCAAAAGGCACTCCAAAACCAACAAGCTTCACAACTAGCTGCCCAACAAGCACAAGCTCAGGCTCAAGCTCAAGCCCAACACCAAGCTCGACAGGCGCAAGCACAATTTCGGACACTATTGCAAGCAATCCATCAACAAGTGCATCAACAAGTAGCTCAAAAACAAGCCCAAAAAAAAGAATTGTTGGCACAACAACAACATGACCGACAACACGTGTTGTTGTCTCAACAGAAAACAAAAACATTAATCGCTCAACAAAGCTTGCAACACATTTCCACCAAAACTGTTGAAGACAATGATCAAACTCAATCCACCAATGAGCACTATGAAGATATGTCTACCCCATCCATTGATCAAATAAACATTCATCAAGAGACAATTTTTAGTGATATTAAAAATTTCTCTACATCGCCTTATGAGTTAGAGGACATATCTCAAGAATTCTTTTTGAAGCAGGATAAACATTTTCCATCAAGGTCTAGCAATGGTCCTTCCCATAACATACTAACATCCCTCGATCTCATGATTATGGATAGTGAAGGAGTCCTCAAAGCTCAAGAGAATATTGAGCCACTTCCCATGCCTAAGGACGTTGTCCAAGAACCCACTATAGACAATCCATCCTTTGAAATCGACCCATGTCAAAAGCAATTCCAAAATTAATCAAGATTGAGAATTCTTATCTCCAAGATACTATAATGATCTAATGGGCACTCTTTTATCTATACAAGATGTCGTAAATGATGATCATATCCATATAGCACATATTCCTCTGCCCACTCATGAGATGTTTTCTTTTGATGGACATGTAGATGATATTCATTCAAAATAGGAGCCTCATACTCTTGACATCATTACCAAGGAACAAGAGTCTCCTACTCTTAACATTTATGCACAAGACCAAGATGTAGAATATCTTGTGAAAACATATCAAAAGTAAATCACAAAGAAGGCTTCTACAAAATTTGCAAATTAGAAATATCCTATGGACACCTAGCAGAAATAGATCATGAAGAAGGCTTCTACAGAAGTTGTGAATCAGAGACATCATATCAAGACATATCAAAAGGCTTCTACGAAAGTTGAAAATTAGAAACATCCTATGGAGATGTAGCATAAATAGATCATAAAGAAGGCTTTTACAGAAATCCTAAATCAGAAACAACATCCTATGAAGTAAATCATGAGGAAGACTTTTACAAGGACAGTGAAGGATCAACACCTCTTAAAGAAGCATTAAAATATGATACTTCACAAGATCAAGTGAAAGAGATCAATCAAGAAGTCATCGCACATATGGAGGATCCTATCACTTATAAACTTGGATCACTTACCTTTCTTAGGGCAAGCTACCTCATCAATAAAGAAGCTGTCATTTTTGAAGATCCACCACAGAGAAAAAAAGGATTAGCACCTTGTTTCCAAGGTAAATCATATCCTTTTGCAAATAAAATGTTTCAATAGATGAATTATCAAGGCAAAGGATTAGGACTGCATGAACAAGGTATCCTGGAACCAATGCAAATTATTGGCAATACTAAGCATCAAGGCCTTGTATATTCGATAATCAAGAGATATAAACATATCAGGGATATTTCCACAAAATTGGGGGCAAATTCATCTCGAGCAAACATCAACATAGGAAGCACGAAGGATCCTTATGATGAAACCAATGCCAATACTACAACCCACCATGTCACGAATCTCCATCCACCCATCACCCCATCCATGAATTGGGAACAACAACAAAAGAAAGATTTGAATCAAAGCACGAAGAACATCATCAAAGGAAAAGAAGTAGCGAAGCACGAAGGAAAAATCAAATACAACTAGATACCAAAGAATACAAAGAAAAAATATCCCTATCAAACTCCATTAGTCAAAGAAACTATGGGACAAAATAAAAAAGCGAAAGGTATCCATCAAATATGTCCACAAAGGAAAAAGCAGACTCCTCGAGCAACGTACAAAGTATATCGAGTTGTTGGTCCTAATTCCATGAAAACTTCCATATCCACCCATTATTGCTCATCTTCCCAAGTTTGGAGAGTCAAAGGTTCCAAACTGTCAACCAATCCATATTTTATTCTTAAACACACTCTACCATCCACTCCTCCATGCATGATATCCAATTATCACATTGACCATGTATTGGTAGCGACCCTTCATCATAAGGATTCAAAAGGCACTCTATTGTGATGTGCGCACAAAGACGAAGTTAACTCTGGTATCAATAAAGTAAGTCAGAAATCTTAAAAGTTGCATTCAAGTGCACGTATCTTGGCAAAGCAACTTCTTCAAGCAGGATACCAATGGCATGTTATGAAAAAAACATCAACATCAATAGTACCAGGTGATTCAACATCAACTTAAAATATCTCAGAAAATAAATAAAAAATATAAAAATCCAAAAAAAAAATCAGAAAAGGGATTGAAAAACAGTAAAAATAAAAATCATCCTCCAGTGAAACCACTACGGTGGCACTTTGGACAAGTACCATGATGAAAACCTGGAAAACAAGCATCATGTGTAGAATTGAGCATCTATGTGCGTCAGTTCAAAAGAAAGCATCTTGTCACATTCATAATAAAGCCAACATTCCAATCCATTTTCATCCATCTACATCCATACTCCAAGATATTTTAATCTTGATGAAAACTTGGTGCACACTTTACACTTGCTTATGGTAAACATCTTAACATGGGTCATTTTCATTGATCCTATCCAATCCAAACATTAGCTGAGCCTCAAAGCATTTTCCGAATGAGCATTCCTTTGTTCGAACACCTTATCTTGTCACAAGATAATCCTTAGCACCCTTTGCATGCTTACCATATCTATCTATACACCTATCCAAGCATCCACCCATGGTCATTCAAACATTGCTAGACACTAGGGGGCAAATATTTACATTTTGCTTCGAGAATAAATCTTGATATATATTGAATCCAAACTATGTGGTGATCCAAAAATTAGCAAAAATGAAATCAGATTGGTCAAAGCATTTGTGAGCCAAAATCAAAATCATTAGCCCATGGCATATTTTGATAATAATATGTTCCTTATCAAGCTTTATCTTTCATCTGACAATCAATATCAGTCACATCTAACTTGCACGCCAGCATCACATCAAATCATCAAAACAATTTTGTTCCAAATCAAGCTTCATCAATATTGATCAAACGAATCCAATCAATTATCACCTTGTTTGACTTAACACACTTAGTCAAACTATAATCTTGTGCACGAGTTTACTCTAGGATAACACAACTTCATTGGGTTTACATGTCATTATCATCTTATTTGGCTTAACACACTTAGCCAAATTATCCATTCCATCATCAACTTGTTTGACTTAACACACTTAGTCAAACCACCCCCTCGTGTATGAGTTTACTCTAGGATAACACAAATTCCTATAGTTTACAAGTGCATTATCACTTTTGTTTGACTTAACACACTTAGTCAAACTATCAATCCATCAACCCGATCGATCAACATTAAGCTTGGTTTTCAAAAAAATCCTGAAACAAAGCACTGATATCATCACATATCCACCTCCAAATTGTCAAAAAAAATCATGTGAAAATTCAAAAATTCAAAAAATTCATCAAAAAATCCAAAAACATCAAAAAAATTCAATTTGAAAATCCAAAAACATTCAAAAATTCATCAAAAATCCAAAAACATGTCAAAATATCAGACAATCTTCAAAAAAAAAATCATCATTGAGTCTTGTCAGTCTTTCACCTTGTCCGAACTATGTCGTCTCTGAGCTTGAACGTAGGCAAGGTTGATCTTTGATCATCCCTCGAGATAGTTAGGGTCAGTCCTTAGGCATCCGTCGCATTGGCAATCCGTTTGCCCATCTAGTCTGCATCTTAGGTCAGTCCTTTAAGCAATAAAAAGGGCAATCCGTTTGTCCATCTTATCATCAAGTCAGTTCGTCGTCAGTCAAAATACGTGGTCTTTGCGTGTATAACGTAGGCAAGGATAATCTATGGATCAGCTCCCGAGACCCCTAGGATAGGTCTTTAAGTTAGTCTCTTCGTTATAAACCTCGAAAATACCAAAAACAACCTCAAAATATCTGAAAATCCAAAATGGTGCATCCATTTCATCTCCCTTTCACCCGCAAATTTTATCACTCATAATAAAAATCAATCATCGTCTTCACCCTTTGGTAAGTCAGTCAGAAGCAAGTCTAGAAGGTTCCAAAGTGAACACTCTAATCGTCAAAGTCTTGAAAGTCTAGATCAGTGAGTCAACAAGTTGGTCAACTCATAATATCAATAGCTTATCACCCAAATCAGTCCCATCAAAACCCTGATCACAACATGTCCTAGGATGAAGCTTTCCTAGGATGGACATAAGCATCAGGTACCCCACAGTAGTTAGTCTTGGCTAGCAGTATGAAGAACATTAGCTTGTTTATTTACTTTATCTTGGTCTTTTTGACAAGTATCTTATTTTGTGCTCATTCCAAGGACCTCTCAATGATGCCTAAAAAAAATAGGTTTAGAGAGAAAGGAATGGGGCAATGCTCATTATATTTTTATCTTCTATGCTTGTTGGATATTCTTGTAAAATAACTTCGTCATGCATACTTTGTTTTGTTTGTAGGAAGGATGTTTTAGGTATCTTGTTGACCACATAAGAAGGCTTGCCTTTTTATGTTTTGGCCCGAGATGTCTAGAATATCTGAACTGCATTCCGAATAAGGTTATGTTTGTCAAGTGTGAACAAGATTACTCTTATTTGTTTGACTAGTCAAATTCCATCATGCTAGGCGCCACGCCATCCTGGTTCTTAATACCTTGATGCATCACACCTACATGTGTTATCAAACATAAAGAAAGGTATGCTATTTATCTCTCCCATCCTTGGTTAAGAAATACATCATCAACATATCCAATAAAGTCTCGACGACTAGTAGACTTGTTGGACTTCTACATCTTCTTGGATTTAAGGGTTGATCCCTCTCATTCTTCTATCCTCTTTCACGCTAACAATGCATCCATCCTGCATCCATCTTGCATCTTTCATAATCATTTCATGTCATCATAGCACAACATCATCCATAACATCCATCTCATATACATTTCATAATCATCTAAGTTGCTTAAGATAATATAGATTTGTTGTTCTAAGCATCTTCCAAACATCTCATTTTCATTAAGTTGTTTAGGATAATATAATTTTTTTATTCTAAGCATCTTCCAAACATCTCATTTTTCGTCATCATTCTCATATAGATCATATAGTCTAACCATCCATACATTCATTTTGAACCTCTTTGTCACGAGATCCACCTCAATATTTTCGCTCGATCTCTCGAGGGGGCAATGTACTAACGTATTTCTTTTCGCCGGGGCATCTAAAAAAATCAGATTTTTTTTTAATTTCGATGTGAGCGGCATCATTCTTTGAATCAATGCAACAAGTACATTGCCTCAAAGAGGGGAAAAATGTAGACATGAAAAATATACGCATTCATATAATCATACTTCATTCAACATTATTTCATCTATTAATTAAATAAACCAATTTAATTAATTCACTTCTCTCAAAAATAAATAAATCCAATTATTTAATTATCTCCTATAGTTCTTGATTTAATTAAATCACATATATCTAATTAAATCACTCATATGCATTTTCCTCTCATTTGATTTAAAATAAATACAAAAATTGAAATCAAATGTCATATCACTTAAACTCTTGTTAGATTAATCAAATCCTGATTAGTTTAATCCTAATCACCTAAATCCTCTAGATTAATTCACTTGCACAATAAATCATTTAAATTGATGTATTAAAACACCTATTTTCCCTCACAAGCATTAACTCTCATATTTGACATTTTTGGCCAAACACAATTCCCCCCAAAACCCTCAACCATATTCATTTATTGCCATTTTCAAATTTGAAATGGGCACATTAGCCAACACTTTCACAATCATGGGCCAATCCCATTGTGACAAGTGGCTCTCTCCTATTGTATGGGATTTAGTCCCACATCTCTCAATCTTAGCTTCTCCTCTCTCAACTTCTCCTATAAATGCAATGCATTTTCTCTCATTCCATCTATCTACATTTTAGAGCATCCTTTTTATAGGTAACTTGAGTTCAAGAGCATCTCATTGTCTATCATTTTATTTGTTTTAGCAAGGATTGGGAAAGGGCTGCCTTCACATACTCAAGGAGCACCAATCCATCATAGAATAGGTATCTAATATGCTTTCTTGTTTTCAACTAAATTAGTTTGCTATGTCACTTATCATGCATGTTGGATTATTCTATGAAGATGTTGATTATTTGTTTTGTTTAGAATGCTAACCAATACTAAGATGGGTGTGTGTGTGTGTTGAAGGTTTTCTAACCATTTGCAGATTTTCACCATCTACACTTTTCAAAAACAAAAATAGAGGTGATTATCAAAGTACCCACTTTCTATTGAACAACCTTGCCATATATTCCTGTGTTCTTGATAGAAAGATCAAAATGTAGGTTTTCTTCTGACAAGAATAGTCAAGTAATATGAAAATTTAGAAAGGAGATTGAACCCTGTCATTACAAGCAACCTGCACAGCCAGTGCTAATCAAACCAACATTAAAACAAATAAATATTCCATGACCAATAGCCACTAAGACTGCTGTAACAATAAAGTAACTGAAATCACAATGCAGTGTATCTGAAACCACATAATAATGCAACCAAGAACAATTATCAACGAATCTAGGTGAGAAACTAAAAAGATTTGCAGATTTCATGATTACCCACAAACCAAACACACCGTCCCTTAATTTTGATATGGTAAAATATTGTGAAATGCAATTTAGATTATGTGAAATCATGCATTTAATTATGACCACGAAGAGAATAAACCCATTTTTCATCTTCCATATAGAATTAAACACATATCTTCTATTATCTTTTCCAGTAGAAGTATTGGTTCTTCAAAGCAGTTAAAAAGATGAAGACCTGAGAAGACCGAAAGAGATTTTATCATTTAGCAATTTACCAGACTGGTAGAGCAGCAAAGCAACACGAGCTTCTTCCAATTTTGAGCTCTTACCTAGTGACAGGAGATTGATAGGAGAATCGACCATGGTAATGGTATTTCATATTCCCCCATATAGTGCCCAAGAAAATCAGAAGGCCAACAAACACAGTGTAAAAACTAAGAAGAGATCTCCATGGTGGTGGAAAAAATAGGGTTTGAAAGCCACGAACAAAATTACAACATGATTTCCCTAATATTTCCAAACCAAAACAATCGATGAACTTTACCTATTTTGATAAAGTCTGAATTCTGAAAGGACTGAATTAATAATTCAAAACTCATAATGCATTTTGAAATCCATGGACTGTTCAATGCCTTGCATGCCGACCAACATAATTACCAATTATACATTATTGATCAAGTGCAAATGCCGACCAAATAATGCCTTGTATTGTTTGACATGACCACATTACAAACCAAATGACGATTAACTTAGACTTATTTGTTTCCAAGTAATCAAGTCCAAGTCACTTCCATGGTGACATTTTAAATCATCATAACCTTATACCTGATGTCGTCCTTAAGGCCTAGTAATGTGTTAACCAAAAGACCCGAATCACATGCACACGAATTATCAAATGTTTTCCATTATTCAAAATCGATTGCCACCATATAATGCCATATATACCCAATGCCTTATGGAATATAATAAAGGCTAATATTCATGCTAAATTCAATATGCCATATGCCCAAGCCATTATCAAATGTTTCATATAATCCTGTAGATCACTGAATAAGCCAATATCATATAAAACAGAATAAGCCAGTATCATATAATCAAGTGTTTCATAGAAAACTGAATAAGTCAATATCATATAATCAAGTGTTTCATAGAAAACTGAATAAGCCAATATCATATAATCAAGTGGATCATTGTAGCATAATATGTCAAATCAGAATCATGTCACCTCAACATGGGAACATAAACCTGTAACCATGATTCCTTGTGATCTGCACATGGAGTCAAGAGATCAGTGCCACCAAATATGATATCATAAATGAAGTAAGTATGCCAATGATAGAATGGAAATAGTTCAACTGAGTAATCAACCACCAAGATGCCAAACTGAAACAAATATTTTCATCAAGGACAAATAGACAAAGAGAAGTTCAATAGATAGAACAAAAAAGTTTATTTTATTTGTTATTCCTTTAATAAAATAATGTAGACCCAAAATATAATGGATGCAAAATTCACAAATAGAGTGCTTCAAAAATTTGTTTTTCAAGAAAATAAAGTATCAACCCATTTCATATAATCATTTACATACACATGACAATTACAACTTTTCATAATATCTAATTTAATTATCTTATATAGGTTTCAAAGTTATATTATATCACTTATTTTCATTGGATATCACATAAATGATATATAGTTGAGTAAAGAAAACATATACTGATCCAGATTGTCCACTTGAATGCTAATCATCTTATGTTAAAACCTTTATTGAGATGATACTATAAATTTTTTGATAATGAAGTATGATAAATTTGTTTACTAGGACTTTCAATGTTAAGAGGTGTAAAAAATGTCAATTTGATACATTATATGGATGGATGTGTAATACAAAATTCTCCTTGTTTTTAACTAAAAAATGAACTTTAGGGTAAAATGATAACTTTGAACTAGGGAGAGAATGTATGCGAGTGTGAATAAAGGGGTGATAACGATGAGTAGATGATGAATTCCATGTAAAATGATGAAAATAAGAGTGAAATGAGAGTTAATAGGAATCTAGCCATGAACCAAGCTTAAAATGAGAGCATGCCACATTCCATTAAGGCATTCTTATCTAAGTGGGTACACAACTAAATGGGAAATACATTAAAAATGTTAATATTTGAATAAATCTCCCAATCATGACACTACAAACATCTCCTTATGACATAAAGTAAAATTTATAACGCCCTTAACTCATTCTACAGTTTTAGATATTCTTGCAATTATAGCCATCCACATGTAATATTATTTCTAATGGTGTACTGAAAACTCATAGTATTTCCCTTAATACCAAATGGATTGTGTTGATATTCACAAATAAGAAATGTGATTTGTTATTCTAGTCAAAGTGTACTAGTATTTTTCATGTTTCACCAAGAATTCTGAGATTCTTGTTCAAACCATGAATTTTGGTTACATCTACATAAAGGAAACACAATATATTTATTTTTCCCAAGTCTACATCAATAAATTAAAAATTATCTTAATTCATGAAAATTTCTAGTTTAATTTAATTTATTAATAAATTTGATTGTTTGATCATAAAAGGTTTCTTCTAATGTCTTAATATTTGTAAATTTTTTGATTTCTCTATTTGGAGAGGGTTATTGGAAAATTTCAGGACATTAAGATTATGAAAGATGCAAGCACCCTTTCCAAACATATATTCTATTCTATGAAATGTGTACTATTTTTCTAAGGGTTGTTCCAACATGCACTAAAAAGCAACTAGTGCAATAGTGAATATTTATGATGGTTGTGATTTTAAGGAATATGATAGATTAGGCTTATGTACCTTTTATATTGATAGCATCTAGATTTATTGTTTTTATAATACATGGAATATTTGATGAATTGTTTAGTACTTGACTTGAGGAAATAAAACTTACTTGATCAAATTATTTTACAACTCAAAATTTTAGAAGTGAACCATCTATTAATAATTGAAAGTATCATAGACAAAATTGTTATACATGTTTTACTAAATAACATATAATATTTATATTAAAAATGATTTGTACAAAAATGTGAAACATTTATAAATGTTTAATAAACATATATTAAAGATTGTTTATTTATAAATTTATATGGAAGAATAAAACTTGGATGGGAAATTGCATGACTTATAGATAGGCATGCACAAATATCTTTATAAATAATTATAAATAATTATAAATAAAATATGTCTTCACATGTCTTGACAACCATAATTACAATATTATTAGTATTACCCTTTTCATGAATGTTTAATGTAAGAGTTGGTATAGAATTATCTATATCATGAAATATTTTAGTGAATATGTAGCCACCCAAGATATAGGAGCTTTAGTGAAAGCACGAGAGAATCAAATATGAGAGAATAATGCTACTCTATCATAGGATGCAAGTATACAATGAGAACAAGTTAAGAATACAAAGAGAACTCCTTGGTTATATAGACCAAGTTGAGACATAATATTTCACAAGATTATGATAGGTGTTCTAAGCTACATTGATGAAGATGCAATCCAAAATCTAATAGAAACAAATGTAAAACATATTGCAAAGACAAAGATTCCTCCTCCAAATTCTACTCAAAGGTCTCCATACCAATGCCAAAGTGTGACAAATGATGATGTAGAGAAAGAAAAATAAGGTCTAAAGGTGCCCCCACAATATTTGAATAACATGATGCAATTCCATAAGAGCTAACATCAAAGACAAGATGAATATCCTCAATAGTGCCCTCCAAGTCTATAAGTTTGGACTCACAAAATAAATCTACAATGTATATCAAGTAATCATCCCAAGTAGTTGTAAATGGAAGATAATGAACAACTTGTACCAAATAATTAGAATTCATGGATGCAACAATACTAGTCTCATTAGAAGTAATAGTTGATGGAGATAAGAATTCAATGCATGAAATTCAACTACACTGCTAATCCCTCAATGATATGTCCACATTAGATTCCTAAGTGTGAGTATTAAATGAATTTTCTAATGTTGGATTACTAGATTCCTTAGCCTCAATATTTTGAATCATAGATGAAGAAGATGAAATATAGATTAGAAGTCATATAGATTGAAGTCTCAATGACAGTATTTGGAGGAGGAGAAGGAGCATTTTTAGAAGTATCTATGTCATCATGAAAATCAATCTCTTCCCATTTAGCAAGCACTACAACTATTTTTTGATCATATGATTAAAAAAATTAAAATTGAACAAGACAATACACAACAAGATTCTCTATGAATGGAGGCTCATTTGAGTCACTATGCATGCATCTCCCAGAGTGTAGCCCAAATATCACAAGGGAAATCAAATCCAAGAGTGGCTGTTGGGTGTCAATGTCAATACTACAACCAATTACTCCTAAGATATGGTCAATATTAAAATCCCACACAATTTTCTACCAATATGATGATGCAGGTTTAAGAACTAGCCCATAGAGATAGGGAAAAATATGAAGCCACTTGCAATGTGTCAAGATTCTATCTCAGCAAGACTTATAGTTCCATCTATCCAATCTAATTACAAAAAAGTGTAATAATATCCATGATAAAATCCTCAATTTTAGTCACACAATAGACCAATCAAGGGCATCATTTAATAGTCATGGATATCTTTTCTGATTACAACTAGATATAAATTTCTTCTGAAGATTAGAATAAAGTAACTTTTAAGACTCCTTGGGATGTCTTTTTTTATTACATAATGTCATTTGGGTAAAAAAATGTTGGGGCTACTTATCAAAGAGATATGATAGTAATATTCCATGAAATGCTACATGAAATTATAGAATATTATGTAGATTCCATAATGAGTAAATAAAAAGAAGGGATGAACACCTACACATCCTCTAGAGAATCTTTTGATGGCTACAAAAATACAAGGTATGCCTCAACTTGAATAAATGAGTCTTTGGGCTACATTAGGTAAGATAATAAGATTTAATGTCTCTAGACATAACATAGAGATGGATCCCACCAAAGTTGTAATGATCATTGAAATATCTCCACTAAGAAATATTAAGGAATTCCATAGCCTCCAAGAAACATTTAGGTTATCCATAGGTTCATTGCACAACTAGCCAATAATTATTAGACATTGTCCTATCCTCTCAAGAAAAGTACTAGCTTTCATTAGGATGATTCTTATTAGAATTCCTTTGGCCAAATTAAAGAATACCTTTCTATGTCACCTTTGTTGATGGAACCCATGGAAAAACCATTCAATTATTATTTTAAATCTCCACTACACTAGTCACCTTGGGAGCACTTCTACCGCATCATGATGAATAGAGCCATAAATGAGTAGTCTACTATATCAAAACAATATTGGGACTATATATGAATTCCACCACATAGCTATGAAAAAAATATTCTTGGACATTATCTTAACCTCACAAAATCTCTAACATTTAATGATTAATCAACACATTCAAATTATCTACTAAATTGACCCACTTAAGTATCTTATAACAAGAACTTTCCAAAAAGATGTATGGCTAAATAATTCATGAACTTTAGTGATTTTGGTATTGAGTATGTGGATTGCAAAGCAATTAAAGACTAGATTTTAACTAATTAGCTAGTCAAAAGCATGATTAATCAACACTCATCCATTGATCCTAAACTTTATTAATGAGCCCATATTGAACCTCAACAATTCTCTACCTAGAATCTCTACCATTTTTGTAGCCCTCCCTAGTCCATTATTTTCCCCTTCCTCCACCCTTCATTCCTTCTATCCCATAACATACTTCTACTCGCTTGAATTAACCATCTTACCCACCCTATACTTGACCTAGACCCAAAAATAGAGTGTCATCCAATTCATTTCACCTTCCCTATAATCCTAATGTTATGAAATTATCCTACCTCTCTCTATTCTCTCACCTTTATTACTCACCCATAATTCTCCCTCTACCATTATCCCTATCATTTCTAACCCTTTTTCTATCATTCCTCCTACACTTGATACTTCTAACATTTTTTGATCCATTGTAGTGAGACCTTTCTAGTCCCACCCTAATACCAACTCTAATGATATCTAAATCATCTATCCCATAATTATCCCCTACTACCCCGATCTCCTCACAAGCCCTAGTTTTCTTCTAGATGACCCTCACATGAGTTGACATATGATACCTCCCCTTCTATTAGAAGACTTCTATCCTTTGAAATTTCAATCTCTATCCCACCTACTAGTGTTCTTTCTATCATAGCGATCCTTTCCACTCTTCTTAACAATTTTTTTGAGGATTCCTTCCTACATTGCATGGACTCACTCTATCATGATCATAGAAATGGAGAAGAAAGGGGAGGAGAGAACCAATTTAAAGAAGGAAAAGAACAAGAATGGATTAATTTTAAAAAGGAAAAAAATTAATAATGATGCGAAAGGAAAACACAAATTGTACATTTTATCATTATCAAAGGATTAAGTGAAAAATAAATACAGTAGCTATTAGGGCTCAAAACTTTGAAATATCAAGGATTTAGACATAGATCTTCTCACACCAACTAATATGATCTCAATACATTTATAGATAGATTAGAAGAAAGAAGTGTAGAGAAAAGAAATAAATAATTTCATGGTCAACAATATGTCTTGCACCAAATGAGCATTAATTCCATTGACACAAAATTTCCTTGTACCAACATGCGACCTATCACAATCTTGGTCACTCCTCATGGCACTTGATTCTCTTTTGGAAGTAGGTGCATGATACTATATTTTTTTGTTGGTGTTGGAAGATCATGTTTGAATTTTATATTAGAAGTTCCATGTTGACTTATGTTAGCTATCACCTATAACAACTACCTTTGTCTATTCGGGAGGGCTAGAGCCTCAATGGTGGCATGACCACTTGTGTCCTTAAGGTTAGATTTTGTGTTATCCTTGTCCCTCCCTCATTAGGCACTCAAATTTATAAGTAGTCAATTTTACACAAATCCCTTTCAAATATATTAAACTTTCATTAATAGTAAATCAAATGCTTGACTTGCCTACACATAATTTAGAGTTTTTTGGCATTTGTAGTCCTTGCTTACTATTTATTTTAGAGAATTAAGGCTAAATTTGAATTAATTTTAAATTGAGGAACTCATGGGTATCCAACCTAGGACGTATCATCATGTAGGCTTGACTCATCAAATAATTAGAACCATAGATCTTATACATTGAATGACCAAGAAGCATCCACAAGACTTTCTTCTTAGGAATTGTGTCAACTCTCATGAGCTATTAGATATTTGATTAAATGGTTTATATATTGTTAAGTAATATACCACCCCTCATGCTTTTTTCCATTGATGATCCATACAAAGACAAAGTGGATCCACTTGAAATGCCATGTCATGACTATTGGTTGTTTTTACTGTAATCAGGTTTATCTTCTATTCTACCTATAGAATTGCCAATTCTAATCGAGGGCAACTCGAAGGACCTAGACCAAATGACAAGGATTTTAACAATAAAACTCCTACACTTCAGGCTCTGAAAAAGCCAGGAGGGTGGTCCCTATAATGTGTTTATTATCTCTGCACTGAATTTAGAAACAATCATTAACAATTAACAGATAATCTCATTTAATAGCTCAAGAGAATAGGATAATACTGAATTGAATTGGCTTTTCATCAATAGTATCAACTACTTGGAGCATGAGATAATTAAAAAAATACTTCACAACTTAATATAGTCATTTAATTTTCAATTTGGTAGCAGGCTCTAAGCAAAGACAAGCAGACACAAAACCTTACAAAAAAATACGATTTAGACCAGTGCCATATACCATTGGGGAGTCAGATTCATAAACATTTAAAATCCCATGACAGAGTCAAACACATAACATATAAGATCTTTGAAAATATTTCCTCACAACATCATCAGTTTATATCCCAACCCAATACTTCCTACCAAATCCCTTTGTAAACATATCCACCTATAACTCCATTGAAGCATTTTAATTAATTCTTTGAATTAAAGCCAAAATGGAAGTCACACACACCACAACAGTGAGATGAAAGCAATAACCATTGATTATATTATTCAAAATTATGATATGCTTATACATAGGAGAGACATGATCTCGAAATGAACCATTATAACTCACATGCTAGTACTGTTATGAAACATCAAATCTTCATAAATCCAAAACCCTACTACAGAATGACACAAAATCTAAATTGCATTTACACTGAATCAATAGGCTTTACAATTTTCTCTGCAACTATGCCTAGGCTCAACCTCAAAATATCTAACTTGCTAACCCCTATTTCTGGCCTTGAAATCATTCTTATCGAGAATGAAGGAGCAAACAAGCATCGGGCCAGAAAATACACGTCATCGGTCAATTGGACTACTCTATGACACTTCAAAATATGATTACAATCACCGAGTCCTGGAGCATCTTCTTGTTAATTCCACTCATTAGAGAAAAGCCACTACATTAGCAAACCTCAAAAACTGCGCCAAAAAACCACCATGGAGACAAAACCATAATCAGTTATAACCATAATCGCTGAGCTGTTGGCTGCCGGTAGTAGACACCATCTTACTCCTCTTCGGTTAAGTATTTTTCCACCCATATCTGATACTCTTCATCCATTGGCCAATAAAAATTCACTACCTCATTCACCTTAGTATTGTAAGGTGTGTACTTCACTACAACTTGATTGGCATCTCTTTCAAAATACTCTAAGAATGTGCTGGTGTTAATTATTTTATCCATACAATTTACCAACAAATCATAATTTGAGTCATTAAAAATCAATTTGATTTGTGCATTGATAACTTCATCTACCCTTTCCTGTTGCTATTGCAGTGGTTTAATGTTTCCTTGTGCATCAATTATTTCTTTAAAAAAAGTATCACTCTAATCATCAAATCTCTTTACCAGTTCCCTGATTCTCCTACTCAAATCATTAGGTAAGGCCTGGAAATCCTTCGGTGATTTCACAAAAAATTGAGTAGGCCTCAATAATTGGGGCCTATTATCTGCATCAAACCTGGAGGCCTTATACATAATATCCAGATCATTGGCCCTAGGGATCCACTTCTTAGCCAAAGGAAAAACTATTTATCGATCCCTATTAATATTTCTTATTTCATCCAAGAATAAAGAATATAAAGAATGTACTAATGGTAATCTACCATCAACCTTCTCATTTAAGTGCCTCAAAATTGTGTCAACCACCTCATTCTTTCTAGCAACTGCCCCATCCTCACTTACTTTTAAAGCAGCCTGTAACTTTGCAATCTTATTTAACATCTGTTTCTTAGTGGGATATATAGAGTATTCAACCTTTTCCTCAATTGGCCCTAATGTAGGACTAGGAGCAGGTGTCTGGATGGGGGATCCTGGAGTAGAAATAATTGGAGAAGTAGGGGGGACTGATCCTGAAATAGAAGGTAATTCCCTGATACCGGGAGCACTAGAGGATTCTCCTAATTGCCCATATTTCAACCTATCTACTTCAGATTGCAGCTCAACATTCCTTTGCTGCATCCTACTATATTCTCCAATTATGATATTATATTTCTCCATTAAAATCTTCTTTTCAACCTCTTCCCTTTCAGTTGTCTTTTGGACCAATTTGGCCACATTTACTGTCAAGATTGTAGCTTATGTAGTTGAAGTTTCAAAATCACTTTTGATTATTAAAACTCCCCTTAGGTTTGGGCTAATATCAGTTACATTTGTATTTTTTCCCTGGGGTGCCAATGCCCATATTTCTAGGGTTTCATACTCTTCACTGAAGGCAGAGTCCTACAAGGCTGCCTTAACCTCTTCTTCATTGTTTTGTATGGGGTGCTTGGAGTGTAAAATAACATTGAATGCTACTGCATTGGCTATGTCCCATTCAGGAAAAATTAGGACACCAGCCTAAGTCACAAGTATCCTTCCCTCCTCATGAGTGATGTTTTTGAATTCTTTCATCAGTTTGGCCTTAACCTCATCATCATTCTCCTGCTCAGACCTATCAGGTGTTGATTCTCTCCTTCTCTTGCATTTGTCTTGGTATTCTTCTAGCTTCATTCTCCAGACTAGTTGTAAGAATACATGAGTCTTTACAAATGCATCATCATCCAAGAATGCCTTGCAGGCCTCCATTCTGGCATCTTGTACACATTGCCCCTTTACATCCATATCAGATAACATCGACTATGTTGATCTAGGAGGGGAAGGGATACCAACCTGCATGTCTTTATTAGTTACAATTATCTCATCCATCAGAGTCTCTTGTGTTTCCTCAAATCTCTGCCTCTTAGGGCTTGGATTTGATGGTAGCACTGCAGGATCACTTCTCACTGGTGAATCTAGATCAAAAATCCTTATCCCTCCAGGTGCTATGAAATTTGGACCTAGCTGTGATGATTCCTTCATTATTTGTTTTCCTTTCTTATCCCCCTCCTCCTCATCACTACTATCATTTATTTTTCTCGTGTACAAAGGCCGATCAATTGAGGGCTGATAAGTTGGCCTTGTTTCTTCAGGCCTTTATTCTGGTCTTTGAATTCCAAAATCTAACTCCAAATTGACCTTCTTGGTCATCAACGTGCCCATAATCTCTTTGAAGTTATCCAACAAGAAATCAATTCTCTCGTGGAATGGAGTGAACTCCATCAATGGTTCATATTTTGGATCCATTTTATGCTTGATAGCCAGTAACTTCTCATATGCAATCCATTTTTCTTTATTCAATTCCTTCCTATTCAAATCAAATTCATTTCTGATTAGGTCTTTAGGAAAGTTGAAATCATGTGCAAAATTTCCACCTTTAATTCATTGCCTGAACAAGGCAAAGAATCCCTCAGGGTCATGCTGCCTCCTAGATCCACTCTTCAAATGGAAATCATCAAAAAACCTTCCAAAGTGGACCCGTCCTCCCTTGGAAAAAACAAAATCAAAAACACCAGTGTAGTTAGGGAACAAAGTCCCTTTTCCTCTCCCTGTCAGGTTGTCCTCATGAATACAAACTAGTTGCCACATGACCTCAACAAACCCCATTCTTGATGGTACATTGAAAGGGAGAATATGTGGGGCTCCATGGAAACCATATACCCTTAGAATAGTACTTACGGGGTAGAAGATGATGTCACCCCAATTGTGGCAGACCTTCAAATCAGGCTTCCTCACCTTTGGTCGGAGGAAGTCATGTAAATATTCAGGAACTCTAGGCCCATTTACCACCAATCGAGCCCTGAGTTTGGAGGCAAAGAAATTATCAAATTGCACAAAATTGGCACCTCCCCTTTTGTATGATAAGTCTGCACTCCAAACTTGCACTGGTAATCTTTCACCATTCACTTCTTGCCTCAAATCCATATTCTTAGAGAAGAAGTCAACATTCTTGTACAGGAACATGTGCATTAACAGGGAGTACCAAAAGAAAGGAGTGCCAACATCCCCCACATGAAACTTCAACAAACCCTCATGCATCTTTTCTATTAGAAAAGATGCATAGCCATATACCATAGAGAAATTGGGATGCTGAATTTGAGCCCCCATGAACATATATGCGATTGGCATTGCAGTATTAGGGCTGAACCCCAAAATATGGCATAGTGAATAAAATGTTGCCAATAAGTGATTGGAAAAACAGTTCAGCCTGAATGGCTCCTGGTCATTTGGACTGATATGAATCATTGAACTACCTGCCCTAGCCAGATGAGGAGGAAGAAACTTCAATATGAAGATAGGATTTGACCTTGCATATTCCCGCTTCATCTCCTCAAGATCAATTGGAACCAAAATTGAGCTAGACTCACTCAAATAAAAAACCTATTGAATCTCATCTGCACTTATACTTAGCAGAATCCCACCATCATTATCCCTTATTACCCTTGTAACAGGGTCATAACGTGCTACCACTGCTCTGTGTAGGTCCACATCAGGAAACACATTTGGCACTGCTAGTTCCCCATGTCATATCTCTAGCCATTAGAGAAGGGGTGAGGTAAGTTTCGCTATCCATACCATAGCCTAAACATTTCCAGACCAGTCATAGGAACCCTAGCATCTGCAATATTATAATTCTTTCACACTAGTCCTTCACTTAGGGTTCTTCCATTAATTAAAACCAAACCCCTCTTCCTATCATTTATTGATAACGAGAGTTGATCCAAGAAGTCGTCATATAAATTCCTCTGCAAATAATCAATATGGCCAAAATGCTGCTTTGGTGGTGCAATCTCAAACAACTAGGGCTTCTTTAAAATTCAAATCCTTGAACAAACTAGGGCTACCCAGAAATGAAATTACAACAAAACCTTGCAATTTCCCACAATTCAAAAGGACCAGTAACCCTATGATGATAATCAACAAACCCCCTGACTGGCACAATACAACCCTTCACAAAATCACAGTCAAATTAAACCAAGCAACATAGAAAATAACTCATGGGATTTCGTGCCTTGCAGAGAACCGAACTTTCGCTGTGATCGCTCAAAAATTTTACTTCTGGCTCTAAACTGCTTCGAAAATAATTGAATGCCTTTGTGGTGAAAAAAAAAAAAAAGCAAATACTTTATGTCGATCGAATTGAGCCAGTAAACATCTCATCTACCATTGAAGCTCATTTGCATGCTGCACCAACGACTCCAATCACATTTGATGCGAATTTAAATTCCAGCCGTCGATCTTTTGTTTTTGTCAGATCATTAAACGAACACCTTCAGAAAGGCTGATGTAATCTCCATGTCAACGTCGAGGGCCCACCATAATACACAGCGCCAAAGGAGTACACATGGTGCCTGCCCGTGACATCGTAATCACTGAACATCCTACATCTTTGGATCACGCGATGGCAGGAAACCGTTGATTCCCACCATCGACAACCATGTTCACTCACAACAGTCACTAGCAACGAACATAACCGTTGAGAAAATTTTCATCAAGATTATAACACCACCGTCGATCTTGAGTACGTGCATCTCGCAACTGTTTTAGTAACCCACTAAATAATGTATTAAAACCTGACACAAAATTAAAGCAATTTATTAATATTTTTTCAGCGTCGGCAGCTGAGACACGTGACGCTCGCTCGTGATTTCACAATCAGTTGAAACCCAACAGTGAGGCCATCACGAGATCGTGGGGAATGGTCAAGATCAACTGTAGGATGATCAACGGTCACTAAAAAACATTCCCTACAAAATAAAACAATTATTAAAAGGGGAAAGGGGACATTGCCTAGGCCAATGACAAACGATGGCACAAATTTGTTCTTAAAACACAGGGCACGAGCTGACCTAGACTTAGGAAATAATAAATTCAGGTGAAATATTTGACACTATTTATAAAAAGGGGGCCTGACCTAGATGAGTCAATGGGACATAAGTCATTTTAAAACCTCCCTCAAAAGGTAATGGCGAAAAAGATCCAACCCAAGGTTTTAGATAGAACATTAGGATTCTTTGAAGGAAAAAATAAAACCCCAACCCTAGGTTCCTTCCAAATAGCATGACAAACCAGTAATGTGGCAAAATAATAAATGGAACTCAAAGAACAAAATTTGAGGCTCCATCAATGACTAGGTGATCTTTTTATTGCATGGATCATGTAGGAAATTTCCAATTGCTCAAAAGGATCAATGAAAGTGTATATCATTGTTTGAAGGGGCGCATTGTATTTTTGTAATTAAATGGTTAAACTAACATAGACGAAAGATAACATAATTAATCCAAACAAAATAACTATACAAAAAATCAAGAATAATTGTGAGCACCCCTCTCCCATTTCTCGCTAGTCAAACATCTTTCCATTTAATTAAAGTGTTCCTTAGCTTTTATTTTTTAATTATTCTCCACCTCCTCCTCCAAATTTTCATATCATATGTTCATTTTATGAAAACCGTTTAATTAAATATGCATGTTATCATAAAATAAAGCTTTGACAGATAATCCAATAGAATATATAAAAAGTGATCTACATTGTACCCTATGCATATAATTTTATGAAGCCAATGTTATAGTCTATAAAGCCAAATTCTCAAAACAAAAGACAAAAGAAAAAGAAGTTTCTAAAAACTGAAAATAAAAATTTACTCCTTGAATATTAGTTTAGGTATGACACAGTGAACATTATTATAGTGCAAACTTTTTTTTAAATCACTTCATTTAGTGTCAATAATAATCTCTATTAAAACATTCTCAATGTTTAATTCATGGAAATAATTCACATGTCTTACACCAATTTCTCTTGTAGCAATTGTGGAGATAAATTTTATTTTAGTATTGCAATCAACACACTTGGAGGTTCTTCACAACTCGATAGTTGTTCTTGGAGGGCATATCTAACAAAACAAAATCAATTACCAAATTTTTCCTATTATGGTGGAGAAATAATTATTTTTCCTCCTTTCCATATCACTAAGTAAATGTCTTGAATCTGGAAAAAAATTCTCCAACTTTGCAAAAATCTTCTATGTCTGAATATGATTTTTTTTCCTACACAAAATGCATGTACAGTTTTTCGGTTTTCAATCCAACTACATCTAGGGATATTTTAATTCTTTTATCTTATATTAAACTCCTTATCATTTGAATCTCAAACCATTTTCCCACTTCTCTATAGATAGTTGATAAAGTCACATCACTTTTAGGATCAAAATAAATAAAAAAACATTCATATAAATACTTCTAAGATTGCAATCCCATGTAAGGGCTTCAAGAGCTATTTTTATTTTGAGGCATTCCATATATCACATTTCTTTGAGGAATTTTTTCTATGATTTCACTTTCAACATACATGTCTACTGGAGAGGAGTAACAACTATAATCTATTCTTTCACTTTACATGTCTATTGGAGAGCAGTAGCAACTACAATATCTGACGAAATTTCTCTATCCTTTATGCTTTGATGGATGCCCATATGCTACTCCAAAGCTCTTATTTGGAATGGGCTAGGAGGATGCTGGTAAAGATTGCAGAGACTCACTTCACACCTACAAATTACATTGCTTGAAATGAATGTTTCAAAATACCTTTCAACAATCCATTTTGTGGATATCTTGCAAATGCCACATTCCATGAAACCAAATTTCTTTGAGGCATTCCATCAAACAACTCATAAGCCTTGTCTATGCTTCCACATTTTGAAAGACATTCCAACTTCTGTAGCAATGCAGGAACAACTTTTGAATTTGAATTTATGTTTCTCTTATGCGTAGGAATTGCTGACCATTGGAACTTCTGACCACTAATTGTAACGATGAGTGTCTACTAGAATGGAAATGGGTTAGAGAGGGACAGATTTAGTGGGCCCCAACTGAGCCATCTAAGCGATCAAATTTTAGGGCGGGGTCTCATGAGGAGGTTTTAGGATCTATTTTTAAGGGGTAGGGGGTCCCATGAAGCAAAAAAAATAATTCTATAGGATAAATTAGAATATTTTCCTCATTAATAGCAACCCCTACTTTTTAGCTCAAAAAATTAAGTGGGTGCAAAAGGGGTGGAGCTAGAAATTTCCCCACCAGTTTAGGATTTTTTATACCACTTGTCAATCATATGAAGTTTTAAAATTCTTGTAAATTAATTTTTATTTTATTTTATATTTATGTACTCAGCTGAATTTAATATGCAAAATAATAAAATTCATGAGATCGCAACTTCCATACATACGGGAGCTTAAAATTTTAAGCTTAAAATATGTTACGAAATTCATGAGACCACCCTCTTTAAAATAATCCTAAAAATTTTCAACAACACCTAGTGAAAGTTTTAAGGAAGCCCCCTCCATAAGACCCCACCCTTAGTGTGGGCTGGTTAAGCCCAACCCGATTGCATACCCTTAGGATGGTATTTAATGGTGTTTTAATCCTTACAATTATCATTTTTATTGGGTACAATGTTGATCTTTAATCACCATAAGGCCCAAGATTATTTGACTCTTGACACATTACCAAGGTAAGTGAACCTATAAGTATAGCTAAATGGTTACCCTAAATATGAGCCATCATCCTAAATTTCGTGCATTGGGAAGAAGTTTTATTAATATAAATACTTGTGTAGTGGATGTAATAATTGTTTTTAGTTTCTCTTACATGAACAAGGAGATATGACTCGAATTGGTAGATGTATTAATTTATAGTAAATTTTATATATGTGAGTTATTCATATTAGATTGAATAACTTCTATTAGATGCAAGGTAAATATATAAATGATAAAGATAAGTGTGATTTGGATGTTTAAATTTTTGAATAAATTGTTTCAACAATAGGTTATCACCATCCATATGGTACCAAATCAATGAACTGCAAATTTGAGGTATGTCAATTTGGTTAATATCAAATTGATAATGTAATTATGAAGATTTCGTTTGCATTAATTATTTCATGGGGTATTGAAAATTTCAAATTGTGCAAGTATGAAAATGGCCAATAGATGAAACAAGAAAATCACCATGACCCTGGTTACCTTATTCCATGTTGTAAAACTAGCAATCTCACCTTAGTGTGCAATGGGTACACGAAGAGGTGTGGAAGGTCAATTTGGAAAATAATTGGTTTTTTTTCATATATTTGTGTAATACATGAGATCAATTAGTAGGTCACTTAGAAAAGGATTTTGTTTGTTTATTTATTTATTATTATTTTTATTATATAATTATATGTATTAACTATTATATTATTTTACTTTTTATTGATACATCAAGTTCTCATTATGTTACATTACTATTATTATATTATTAATGATTAGATTAGGTATTATGATATAATGTAATTATATTAAATTATATTGTAATATAAAATTATGTTCAATTATATTATATTTACTATTAAATATTATATTATATAAATATTTATTATATTTTACTTAATATTAAATTACAATTTATAGATTGGTTTACTATTATTTTGTAATTATAGAAATAATCTTTATTTTAATTTTAATTTTATTCAAAGTTAAATTTGTAAATATTATAGATATCATATAAACTATTTAAGAGTTATATTTTTATATTCATAAAAAAACAATTTTTCTAAAAGAATTATTAACATGTAATTTATTATTTATATATTATAATATAATAACAAATAAAATCTTATAAAAAACAAACATATAATTAATTAAGTATATATTATAATATAGTAATTATTAAAATTTTATAAAGGGAAACAATATTTAACTATGTTAAAAGAATTGTAAACATATAATTTATTATTTATATAGTATAATATAAAAATAAATAATTATTAATATCTTGCAGCAGAGAATGTAGGCTTCTAGGAGTGATTTTTCACTTCTTCAGGAGGAAAATATCCTTTTGGATAGTTTGCATAACATTGTGGCTAAGGAGGAGGAGTTATGGAAGTAGACGTCTAGAGCTATCTGGCTTCAAAGTGGGGATAAAAATGCCCGCTTCTTCCATCTTATGACTTTGAAGCAAAAATCATCTAATAGGATATCTAAAGTTGTTGTGAATAAAATATCTCTTGAAGAGGATGATGACATTAGATCTGCAACTCAGTCTTTCTTTGAGGACCTTCTTTCAGACGATCGTCCTCTTGATCCTATTTGCCAGCAGGGTTTTCTTAATGTTATTCTTAACTTAGTGTCAGAGGAGGAGAACAGGGACTTGGCTAGAATTCTGTCCGATGAGGAAATTAAAAAGGCCATGTTCTCTTTTGGAGAAAACAAATCTCCTAGGCCAAATGGGTTTTTGATGTTATTTTTCTAGGCTTATTGAATTCAACATTTATTGTGTTAATTCCTAAAAAGCCTCTGGGGGCTGAGCATATTGGTGATTTTTGGCCCATCAATTTATGTAATTCTATCTATAAGATTTTTTCTAAAGTTCTTGCTTCAAGGCTGCAAAGGGTCAGACCTTCCTAAGATTATTTCGCCTCAACAGAATGGTTTTGTCCCGGGTAGGAAGATTTTGGATTTGGTTCTCACGGTGCATGAGAATATTCACTTTCTCAAGGTTAACAAGAAACCTGGGCTTATTTTGAAGCTGGATTTGGTGAAAGCTTATGATCGGGTGAATTGGCATTTCCTTTACAACATCCTGAAGGCATTTGGCTTCTTAGACCGGGTTTTGCAACTGGTCAGGCAACTAATTTCTTCACCTTTGTTCTCGGTGCTGGTCAATGGTTTGCCTTCTTCCTTTTTCAAAAGTTCTTGTGGGATGTGGCAAGGGGATCCTATATCCCCTTTTATTTTTATAATTAAGGTGGAGTCTTTGGGCAGATTTCTTCTTCAGGCAATTTCTAATGGGGCCTTCAAAGGCCTTTATCCTTCTTCGTGTCATCTTTGTTGCTCTCATCAACAATTTTTTGATGACACCATTATTCTTGTTGAGGCATTGGTTGCTGTGGAAAAATATATCCATCTTATTATTCAACAGTATGAGGCGACTTCTGATCAAAAGGTGCGTTTGCCTAACAGCACTATTTTTTTTCTTAATATTCCAGAACATCGCTAGTTGAGGATTTCCAGTATTTTAGAATGTGGCATTGGGGAGCTTCCCTCAACCTATTTAGGGATACCTCTTTGTTCTAATGGATTTCTAGATTCCTTTTGGAATGGAATCATTGATAAGTTTCATTTGAAACTTTCTAGATGGAAGGGTGCCCTTCTTAGCCAAGCTGGTAAAATTTGGTTAATCAAGTCGACTTTGTAGAATTTGTCAATTTATGCTTTAAGCTTGTTCCAGATTCCCAGAAGGTTTTGGGAGAAGACTGAGGGTATTCCAAAAATATTTATGTGGTATGGGGTGGAGGAGAAGAAAAGGTTACATTTGCTTTCTTGGGAGGAGGTTTGCAGGTCAGAAGCCTAAGGTGGTTTATGCCTGCGTAGGCTGAAAGAATTTAATTATTCCCTTATGCAAAAAAAGTTGTGGAATTTGCTTATGAATGAAAAGGAATGGACTGCTATTTACTCTTCAAAGTATTTGAGGGGGGTGGATAAGTATAGATATCTGTTGAGGGAGAATTGTTTTCCCTCCCATGGGTCTACGCTTTGGAATTTCATACTTAAAGCTTGCTCCATTGTTGTTGCTAGCCTGCAATGGGTGTTCGAGAATGGTAGGAAGATCTTGTTCTGGGATGACTGGTGGATTGGTCATGGTCCCTTGAAGGATGAACCTTGGGCGGCCCCATTCACAACATTTTGTATTAGGGAATGGGGTTTTTTGTGTCTGATTATATTCTTTAGGGTAAATGGATTAGACTTGATTTGGTTAACATGGATTTGGAACCTCTTTTTATGTTCCTCTCTCTGATTCACATTCCTATTGATTCCCCTGATGACTCTGTGGTGTGGAGGTTTTCCCCTAATGGTAAGTTTCCTGTTTCTTCGGCCTTATTTTTTTAGACTCGGTTGGCTGGTCCCCCTCCCTTTTGGGGTCGATTGTGGAATGTGAAGCTTTTGCCTAAAACTAATATATTCTTCTGGCTTCTGTGTCAAGATAAGATCTTGACTCTCAATAATCTTGCAAGAAGGGGAATGCCTTTGCTGAACATGTGTTTCTTATTTAAAGAGGCTGCTGAGGATTGTTATCATCTTTTGGTTGGTTGCAGTTTCACTTGGGATGTGTGGGCTCATATTTTTCAGCACTGGGATATTTCTTGGGTGTTTCATGCTTCTATATCAGAAACATGGTTTCAATTGTAACACCCCTATGTTTTGCACTTATTTTTAGATTACGATGTTTTGTTATTTTTTGATCGCTATTCATAGAGCAATGTGGATTATATGTTATGATGTGATGTTACTCTATTTTGATGTTATCATTTTGACATGCCTTTGATTAGCATAATGATTATTTGAAACAATATTGTTATGTGTACATGATTAGAATATTGATGATAGAATCAACAGTCTTGTGATATTGTATTGGTGAAGGAGATGGAATTGTATCACTCGCTTGCGAGCGCCCTATGATTCTGTGATTTCCTCTTCACGGTGTGTTCTATTATGATGTATATATGCATGTTCTATATATGTCATGTTTACAGGTTTGCAGGTACAGGACATCGACTCCACCTGGCTTCATAGGTTTGAGTGTGTCCATCACCCAACGGTAATGTTGATTGGGAGATATTAGCTAGGATTCCTATGTCAAGCCTTTACCCTAGTCTCAGTGTGTCGTCAGGTCTAGCCGGTTTTGCTTGTTTAAAAATTATTAATTTTTCTTTGAATTATTATGTTGAAAAGTTTGAAAAAGGGAATTTAATGGATTTAATTATTTAAGATGATTATTAAATTAATCTTATTTTAATGTTAGAAGTTGTGAATTAATTAATTAATTAATTTATTTTAATTGGTAAATAGTCTAATCTTAGGATTACATTATTTATTAATTAATTAAATTAGTTTAATTAAGTTAAATTTGAATGGTAAATATTTAGAAATATTAAATTTTTTAATTTTAAATATCTAGAGGATTTTATGCAAATTGGTTGTTAAAGATATTTTTGAGTTTTAGCATGTGTTGAAGAATTTATGAGGTTGGATATTTATTCACAGGGGGAAAATTGTGGCTTTAACGGATTTGCATGTGTTTTGGATATTTTTGAAGAATTGCTGTAGAAAGAAGTTTTGTGTTCTTGAATTTTAAGAAAAAAATTATTCTCGGGAGTTGTTGCTGGGTTGGGGAAATTGTATTGTTTTGAAGGAAGCTATTTTTTATCTGGGAAAATTACTTGGATATGTGGAGGAGGTGCTGCTTCAAATTAAAAATGCATTGGACTACAGGTTCCCTCTTTAATTTTTTGTTTAGTTTATATTGAAAAGCTTCTTAGTTTAGACATTTCTCTATAAAAGATTGTCTGTGCAAACTTTTAAGTTTGAGCTTTGTTTTAAAAATTGTAATTCTCGTATATGAAATCCTGTGTAGAAAAAATTCCTCTTTTGATTGAAATTCTCTGTGGAAACTATATCAAAATTGTAAATTGGGATTATTGAAAATTTAGAAGAACCCAAAAGAATTCAGTTAGGGATCTGGAAAGAAAATCATTTTAGGGAAGAAATTTTATCCTCTTAGAAATTATTCTATAGAAATTTTCTTTCTGGGAAAATTTGGGGTAAATGTTAACTCTAGAAGAATATTGATTCAATTCTCTTTTTGTTTTGATTTCGGTATTAAAAGATTGCTTCCATTGAAATTAATTGTCTGAAGAAAAATTAAGGAAAACTATCTTTGTGTAGAATTTCTTCTCTCTGTAAAAATTGGTAAAAATTCTCCTGTAGATGACCATTGTTAGAAATTGTTGCCCGACTAAGGTGTTTATTTAGATAAATTGATATATATATACATATATATATATTGAAGGAAACATAAATATATGCATATATAAATATATATATACCGTATTTATTTTGAAGTTATGGGAATGTCTTTTGAAAAATCTCGTGTTTTGATTCTGTACGACGACGAATATTGTAAATCTCAGTTTTTATGAACCAAATTTTTATTTGGTATATTTTATTTGGTGGGAGGCGGGTAGAATTCCACCGCCGCACCCCAAAGGGAGGTGGACGGAGGTGTTTCCACCACCACTTCCCCAAGGGAAGGGTGGTGGAATCACCATAGTCCGCCCCCCCAATCAATGGGGTTCGGCTGTGCTTCCACACAACCCCCCCAAAGCCTTGCTTTTGTCCTTCATGTTCCTTTTTATGAAATTTGAATTTTCATTTGAGTTCAGTTTCTTTTTATAATATTAAATATGATTTATAAATATATATTATATATACATAAGTATGTATGTAAATTCATATATATATATATATTTGTATATGTACTCTTATGTATGTATATATGTATTTATAGATATTTTATAATTTGATTTATGTTTAGATTAAGAAATTGTAGTTTAATGTAGAGATATATAAATAAAATATTAATATATGTATATATATATATATATCATATTTATATAATTATATATATAATTAATATATATATGTTTCAAATGGATATCTTATACTAAGGGTAGGCAAAACACAAACTAGATGAGTTAAAATGAAATGACTAAAATAACGTTAGTAGAAGAATTCTTTCCGTGAAATTATTATTCTTTTAAAAGTAATCGAGGAAATTGACTTACTGATAATTTAGAATTTCCCTTCTTTGGTTGTGAAGAGGCTTTAATTGAATTGAATTGAATTTATTTACTTGGGAAATTATTTTTACTGTAAATTCACTGTAGACGGAAATTGGATTTAATATATCCGAAAGTAGTTTATTTCCTGTATGATTTCCTTTGCATGTTATTTCCTCTGTTTACTTATTTGGGGAAATTGGTTTAAGTGTAGTCAATAATTTGTAAGTCTTCTAGAAGAATATTTAGATTTGGGGGTTGTTGTATTGTAATGTCAACCCATTTTTATTCCCTTGGGTAGTGTGTTTGTTGTTGTCAATAAATTGCTCGATTTCCTTGAACGGGGATGTTATGCCTCCTTTGTATGGAGTGGCTTTTTTTATTTGTTTCCTCCTAAGTTTGGAGTGGTTTTGTTTCATGTGTTGACAATAGGAAAGGGATTCTAGATGGGGGCCGGGGTAAGGGGAGATCTACCAGGGAACCCATGCGCCTTTGTGGTGACACTTCTCCTAGGTTAGCAATATCTATGGTTCACTGGTGTAACTAGTTATTTTAATCTAGTAGCATTGTATCCTTTGAGTTAGATTTGTTCTTGTGTTTGTTAAGTTTAGATGTGTGTTAGCCTGTGTGTAGAGGTAGTAGGTTTTGGTCTTGGATCCTTGTTACTGTCTCCTAGCATTGGGGGGGGGCTTTGAGTACCACTTGGTTGGGAGGAACATGCACCCTACACTGTTGGGTCCCCTTTATTCTTATCATGATGGAAAGATTTCTAGTTGGAGAGCTCGTGGATTCTAGTTTATTTATTTCATGCATTATTTATTGTTACAGATGAATTGTACTTTTATTACCCCTCAGTTGTATTCAAGGTGATCTCATGTATTTTGTAACTGATATGTATGATCTACCTCATTCTAGGAATGAGTGATGTAAACTTTATTGATGAGTTAACGTATTATTGGAATCTTGATGTATATTTTATCTATGTGGTGTAATTTCTATGTTTTAATGTATGCACTTTTAATTCTTGTTTAGTAATTAATTAAATGCTTTATATGAGTATTATATATGTATGGGATTTGGATGTAACCTTTGTCTCATGCTTTAGAGGTTGTTGCAAAAGTGTAGTGCATCTTCCTTGTTAATAATGCATTTTTTAAGAAAAAATTTTGTACTCTTCCGTAGTTGTTGCAACTTCCTCTAGGGTTATGAGACAGGGCATTACATCAATGGGTGGCTCCTAATCAAAATCCAACTTTCTTGATGCTTTGGTCTCTCATTTTTCCGCATTTGGTTTGGGGAGTGTGGAAGGAATGTAATAACCATGTTTTCCATCAATTGGAGCTTTCTCCTTCTAAGTTGGCTTTCAAAATTTATGAAGCCATAAAGTAAAATTTTCTCTCTGAATTCTTGGTGCTCCCTTCTTTGGGTCTTAAGGCTATTGTCTCCAATTATGATTTGTTAGTGGGGAACCGATGGAATCTCTCTTGTGATCTTTCTATTCCGGTGAAGAAGATTAAAGCCTCCAGGGAGCTTAGGGTTTGTTGGACAACTCCCTCTTGGGGATGGCTCAAAATTAACTTTGATGGTGCTGCTAAGGGGAATCTGGGACCTTCTTGTTGCGGGGGAGTATTATGTGATGAGAATGGTAGGTTTGTCTTTGTGGTGGCACTCCCTTTGGGAATCTAGACAAACCACTTTGTAGAGGCTACAATAACCTATCATGGCCTTTTATTGGCTAAAGATTCAGGGGTTTCTAAACTTTGGATAGAAGGAGATTCCCTTAACATTATAAAGTGTCTTTTGAAGAGTAACCTGCCATCATGGTCTATAGCCCATCTAATTAATGATGCTATCTCTATCATTAATACTTTTGATGAAGTGAGAATTGCTCATGTGTTCAGGGAGGCTAATTAATTGGCTGATGAGTTAGCTAATTTAGGAGTGATGGCTTGAATTAATTAGAATACTTATGATTCCTTGCCACTTAATCTCCATAACATATGCAATTATGTCCAGTTGTCATGTCAAGGATGCAGTTAAGAAGGGAGAAAGGTTATTTTATTTCTTCCTTAGATGGTTTTTACACATTGAGTTCAATGCACATGCTCTTATTTATTTTTAGATGTTCATGAGATTATGGGTTAGGAGCTAAGGTATGGCAGTACTTGGTTTGGTAGGCTCACATGTTTTGTGGGTATTTTTTGCTTTGCCTTGTGGTTTGTTCGCCTAATTTTTCTTGTGTAGAAGATCAAAGTGTAGGTGGAGTGTTGTTTGTTGCATGTTTCAATGGGAGGTTCCCATTGTAGAGTGGAGTGTTGTTTGTTGCATGTTGCCATGGGAGGTTCCCATTGTAGAGTGGAGCCGACCTCTCGTGAAGAGTATAGTAGAAATAAATCTATCTAGGAGCATATGGAGAAGGGTGGAGTTTGACCCAATTTGTTGAAGCTCCATGGTTCTAACCCTGAAGTGATGGAGGATTTTGTTAGTGGGTGGAACAACAGGGTTTTGCACTACTAGGGCATGTAATTCAACATCAATGAGGAATTCATTGCTGAGGTTACTGGTTTTCCTTCCAAGCACAGGAATTTTTACAAAGATAGGGTTGTGGCCAAGATGACCTTAGCTAATTTCTTTAAATACTTGGAGAAGTAAAAGCTTAAGTTTATTGGAAGTGGTGGGTATGCACACAAATCTATTAAGCCGCTTTGGAGGGACATTGCTCTGGATATTATGCAATTTTTCACTCTAGAGGGAAGGTATTTTATTATCTATGGCTATCACTTCATATTATTGAATCACTTCCAACATAACTCTTAGGTTTCATTTCCTTTTTACCTCCTTTCAATGGAAGCTAATAATGAGGACCACAAGAAGAACCCTAGGAAGGTTATTCTCCATGAAGGCCTTATGAATGGGTAAATGCAAGAAGATGAGTCCAGGAAATGTGGAAGTTTTTTCCTTAGAAAAAAACTTGAAATCAACTTCAACAAAATGGGATCCTGTTTAGGTTTGAGGTCTCGAGCTTAAAACTAAAACGAGATCCTGTTTAAAAAAAAATTGGGATCCCATTTTGAAAAGTATCTATTTTTGGAGACTTTCCATTTTTGAAAAAAATATATTTTTGGCAAGTTTTCAAAATGGGATCTCGTTTTGAAAACTTTCCATTTTTGGAAACTTTATGTTTTCGACAACTTTTCAAAATGGGATCCTGTTTCGTAGAACCATAAAAAAGTATTTTTTTATGAAATGGGATCCCATTGTAAAATGAGATCTCATTTTTTTAAATATGAATTTTTGGTCAAGTTTTTGGCTTGTTTTTCAGTTCGAGAAATGGCTTGGGGACCCAAACCTAAGCTTTGGACCTAGTTTGACTTGCAACTTGAAGGTCATGTCAATGTCACAGGAAAATAGTGACTTTGGACATATGTCTAAAGACCTATTTTGCATAATTTTTTGACGAAATTAAAACCCATTATAGATGAGACAGTGTAGATTCCAAATATGTATTTTTTTTACAATTGGATTATTTTTTCTATTTTTCAATTAATTTTTGATGAAACTGGTCCATAAACTTGAAATATCAGTGTTTTTTAGTATTTTAATAACTTTTTATTAATTGTTTTTTTCTAAAACAAATTGCACCAAAACTTACTTCAAACAATTCTTTTCAATTTGAAAAAAAATTCAAAAAATGATAAGTTTAGGTCATCTTATGCATGATGTACATGGCGATTTAAGAAAAAACAAATATGACCAATAAAAAATTAACAAAAAAAAAATATTCAATAAAAAATTACAAAAAATATAAAAATGTGCTTCAATGAGTTACAAATATTTTCCCAAAAGGATTAATAAAAATATGATTATTTAGGTCAAAATATGGATAGTGTCCACGTGTATGGTATGGTAAAAAAAATGACTTTTAAACATTGATTTTTAGAAACACCTATTGAAAATCATTTTTTATCATCTAGGTATTGAAATAAATTGCATATTTAGAAACTAGACTTCGAGTACTATATTTTATGATTAGTGACTTTTTAAAAGATTCCATCTCTAAGTGCTTCAAATTTTAAGGTCAAATGTCACAAATTCTGAAAATCAGAGAAAACGCTTCCACTTTTTGGCCAAAAAGTGGACTCAACTTCTTGCACACACCCGAATCTCATTTTTGATCACATTAAGATGAAGGTGTTACCGGCTACTCCTAAGTCCCCAGCTCATAAAAAGGGTGGAATAAATATTGGGTATGATACTGGTGAGTCAGATGAGTGGGAAGGGGATTCTGAGGAAGAAGACTGATTATGAGGAAACGTCGGAGGATGAGAGTGAGTTTGTTGATGATTTCAAGGATTCAAAATCTTGGTCTAAGGGTTATGAAATTGATAATGAAATGAAGGAAGCTGTGGTGCCTTTGGTGAAAAATAATGTGAAGGGGAAGAAAAGATTCCCCAAGAAAGAGAAGCGTGTTGTCAAGCAGGTTGTGGATGATTCAAGAGATGTGGAGAAATCCCCTGTTCCTGATGTTAAAGATGTCCCGAGTGATGGCCTTGAGGGTAACGAGCATCCTATGAAGGATATTGGGCAGGAGAATGAGGGTATTATGTGTTCCAAGGTGGTTGGTCATAGCCAAGTTGAATTTGATTCTCCTATTGGTGTGGAGCAGGTTAAGGGAATTGATATGAAGGTTGAGCGGCTTGAAATTCTAGCTAACTTGGCGAACATGCCTGATAAGCACTGTGTGAAAGTGGAGGTTATTGAAGTTGAGGATTCAATTGATAAGGAGGATTTGGAGGGCAGAGAGGGGGTTTGGGAGGAACCTATTGAGAATGTTGATTCTCTTGTTGCACATCTAATCAATTGAGAAGAAATTAACATGGACTTGTTCTATAGAATGGAAGAGGACGAAACTCACAATTTTCTCTTGCTTGTGAAGTGGATTTTCTTGGAAGTGAAGGAGCTCAACGTCAAGCTTTAAAATTGTCAAGACGTTTGTGTTGCGTAAATAGTGCATGACAACCAAAAGGAATGGTTTATTAAAGGTAAGGTCAAGACTATGAATGTTATTCTTGATAGAATAGCTATTGATGCTTATAGACTTGGTAAAATTCATGAGGATAGGTTAACCTCCTTGGAAATTTCTGTTCAAAAGATTATTGAGGAGAGGTTTGTGAATATGGAGGAAAGAATTAGCAAGATTTGCGATGAATTGTAGAATATTGTTCGTGTTAGTAACAAGTCTTTGAAATCGAGTGATAAGGGTCTCTTAGTTTTAAATGAGAAAGATATAAAGTGGATTGGTAAGTCTCTGGATCTAGGAGATCATGAGAAGGCCATTGTTGAAGTTAACCACATAAATTTTGAGGAGAAGATTGAGGATATTGGCCCTGATGTGGAGAAGATTTTGGAGGTTGACTCGTGCCTAAGAATGAGGAGCAAGACTAAGAAAAGAGCAGCCATTTTGTTTGAGGATTTGAAGGATGTGGTCGAGATGCATGAGGGGGTCTTTGCTGAAAATATGGCCTCGACTAATGTTCTTGATAATATGTTGTAGTTTTTCTATTGTTTTTAGTTGTTCAACCTTGTTGCCGATGTTTTTCTATAGGGTTTCTAAGAGGTTCTTTGGCTTTATCTTTTGTCAGCATTTTGTTTTTTGTGGGCTACGGGTCTTAATGTTTCTGTCTTTTTAGCAGCTTCTCTTCGTTGTAAAGGGTTTTGACGGCCCCTTCAAAATCTATTTTTTCTAATAAAAAATAATAAATAAATTTTTATAAAGAATAAACATACAATTAATTAATTATATATTACAATATAATAATTATTAAAATCTTATAATATATATAATAATAATTATTATATATAATAATTAACAATTCATACATTTCCACGGTGAAAAAAATGAGACAAACAAAAATCAATCTCCTATACAACTCTTGTTTCAATATAATCACATTAAACGGTAAGTAAATATGAAAATACATGTTAAACATTCAAGCCAACATGTAATAATTTTTTTTTTTTAACATATTGTGGTGTGCTGTGAACGAAAATACGGGCATAGTTTGCATGTAAAATATTAAGAAACCCTAAATTGTCTATAGACAACAGAAAAACTAGCGACAACCAAAAACATGGCAAGAAAAAATAGTGGAAAAAGATAAACATAATAAATAACTTTAATTGTCTTGCATCGTACACATAAAATATCTATCGTGAATAGTGGATCTGACAATCATGAATGGTCAAATTCATTTCTACCATCTTGCATCAATTATCTGCTCATCCCTACTGCTGTTGGACAAAAGAAGCTCAGTGAACTTTAAATAGGATTTTCCTTCGGTGTAAAAGGTAATAATTAGCCAATAGGCTTTTATTGTGGACTTGCCAGTCCACAAATATTTAGAAAACCTGTCTCATGCTAAATCACACTGCAATACAATTTGGCGACCACCACAAAATTTAATTCTATGGCTCCTATTGTGTATGCAATTGCTTTTGTTGTTACCACAAATTAACGTCTATGAAAAAAAAAGTCTAATCTCATTATGTAAAAATCTTGCGTAAATATTGTTTCACTCCATCTAGAGGAGGTGACTCAGAAAAATGATGTTGATTTGAATGCACATGTCTAATCTCAGTCAAGAAAAATTTCTTCCATTTCCTTGTAGGCGGTCTGGATTTGGTTGAAGTTATGTCCTTACCTACATTCTGTCCTTTCAAAAGATGGTTGTATTAATGTTGTGTCCACAATTATACATTCACTTCAACCACCCTATCACTGCCCAAATTTTACATAAATAGGCTAAGATGTCAATTGATAACTCCATTAGTGATCTTCAAAACAAGTAAGAAAGCTTCAATTTTGATAACAAATGTTTGCTGGAGTGATTCATTATGAAATATTTGTGTTTTCAAACATTCTTCCTTTGTCTTCATTTTGATTTTCTGTCCTTTTTTGACTTTGGTAAGGTCAGTTTACTTCAAATTTCAAATGCAATTTAGTTTTATAGGGAAGATATGTGATTCTCAAATTCAACTTCTATTGGCAATTTGATTTAAATATTTTTTATAAGGTTGAATTTAGTATGTATTGTGCAAGAAACCTCTTCGAAATACAAGGAGCTACAGAGACACAAGCAACTTTAGACAGTATTTTTTTTAGTCTATTTTTCATGTTCTTCCATTCACTTGTTTAGATAAATACACATACCTCTTATCTATCCTTTTTTATGCCATCTTTTGAATTTTCTTTTAAAACTAGCTACAATGAATTATTAAAGACATAGTTTTTGTATACTTGAGATTTAGCAAAGCCTACAAGCTCTGAATAATTGCATATGACACCACACCAAGAGCTGAGTATTTTCTGGGTATCTCTGTGGAAGTTAAAAAATAACATTGATACTCTTTCTATTTATATGCTTAAGGGACTAAGTTATGTAAGCGAACATCACAATGACGAGAAAAGAAGAAGAATAAAGACCTAGATGATAAATGGATATTGTTATATATTAACTTTGCAACAAAGTCAATTACAATTGCAGCCATGGCATTCTATTATTTCTTGCAAGGGTTAAAAAACCCATGAATAAAATAGGAAAACAATCTTCTCAAATGATGCTCATACATATATTTATTGGTTAGAAGCAAAAGAAATAGCTTCATGTTATTAGCAACGTGTATTAGAAAAAATGTCAAGTGTACCATGCAATTACCAGACCTGTCTACTTCTCCCTCGATACGGTGATTCCTTTTGTCATTTGCATGGTCTTTAATTAAATCTATAATCTTTAATTTCAAAAATCATTTTATTAAATAGAACTAATATATATATATATATATATATATAGTTTCAATATACATAGATTCTTCCTCAACCATTTAATGATTCACAAACTTAATACATTTTGAACAAGACATCTATTGCAATAGCCATGCCATACTACAAATCCACAACAATTCGTTATTTATTAAAAGTGGTTGCCATAATTTTATATATAAATATGTGTATATGTATGTTTTTATTCATAAATATTTATAGAGAAAAAAATGTATTGCAGATAAATATATTTAAGATTCGATATATAAATATTATAATGTTTATTGTGTTTATTTCCAACAATATAAATATATTAATTGTTTTTTTTAAACTCTTTATTTTGTTGCAAGAGGATGGCTCAAACCCTTTTATGGGGTCTACCAATGTTTATATATATATCTTAAACTTTTAAATCTTTTATTATATGTGATTCAACTTTTAATTTTAGTTTTTATCTGATATTTATTAAAACATATTTAAAATAATAAAAATATTTTTAAAATATATGATGTATATATATGCATTCATATATATGTATGTATTATATAAATAAGAATTGTTTAATTTTTAGTTATATATATGTATATTAGTTCATGCCCCCAATTTATATCTATTTATATATTTGTTTTAAAGAAAATATTTTAAATAAATAATTTTTCTAAATGAATATGCATTTATATAAATTGTTGACAATTATTGGTATAACTAAAAGAATTAAAAACTTCCTTTCTATCTTATTCTATATTAAACTAATCATTATATTAACTATCATGATAGTTAGTTCTTCAAAATAACTTATTTCAAACTAATTTACATGTGTGAGGAATTTATTTCTCTAATACACAACTTATTTTTAATTTTATTTTCAAACAATTCTCAAAATTTAAATTATTTTACTTAGATTTTTATTTCATCTTTATATCCATCACAAAATCATAAAAAGTGAAATAAGACAAAACATTTCCTCTTACAACATTCTATATATATAATTTTCACTTTTAAAGTTCTAAACTATAATTTATAACTATTATTTATAGAAGTTAATTTTTATATATATAATTTTATATTTTGTATATACATATATTGTTTATTAATTCTATTATTTAATAAAAGTTTATATATATGTATAAAATATTAAACATTTTTATAAAATAAAATTTTATATATAAATGTATATTTTATTACATCTATTCCAAATTTCAATTAAATAAATATTTATAATATTAAATGATTATTTGAAAATCTATATGATTCATACAATTGTCTATTTATAAATCTTATTTGTTAATAAGGTTTAAAATGATTTAATCACTCACACACACACATATACATAAATAAGAATTTGATTAATTGAAATTAGAGATTTTCTTAAAGGATTCCCTTATAAGACAATTTTGGAAAGGCTAGATATTTTATTTGATAAACTGATTATTTAATCTAATGCTTTATTGAACCTTTCTCCTTTCTACTCTCACAATCTAAACTAGCAATTGCGTGTACTGACATGCAACGATGAAATGATAAGCGTAGGGGAAGTCAAGGTGGCAGACATGCAATATGAGAGAGAGAAAAGGGTGCTTACATATCTTCATGTAGTGAATAATAAACTATATTGTAAGTGTTATTTTGAACATTGATTTTGTTGTGTTTCATCTTATTACCCCTATGTGCAGATATGTATGTATGTCATAGCTGATTCAAACAAGATTGATACTTACCAAGAGAGATCGAGTCACCACATTTAAGAATCCTTATGACATCATTAATAACCCTTTTATGATACCATTACACTAAGATAGTAGGGCATAGATAAAGGTACAAATACATGTAGGTTATACCATAAGGATAATATAATTATTTGAAAGCTTAGAATATTATTGATTTGAAATAGGACATAAAAATGTCAAATAAGTATATTTACATAAGTCATGGACAACCATAAAAATAAAGAGATAATTGCATCCATAGGATTCTGTTGATGTTAATCAAGAAGTATATTGATAGAAAAATTTTGAGCTATATTTTTTTATTTTATTTCTGAATCCGACTTTACATGCGATCAGAATATATCTCAAGAGATTACATATAAAAAAAATTCGGTGCAAGATTTAAAAATTAGAGCACGTTGTGTCAATGTAATCAATGCTCAGAGAAATGCTTAATATCACACTTAAAATACAACCAATGAAACATATGAATCTTGTCTGCATCTTATGTCAGAAACATACAGATCTACACATAGGAAATATAAAATGAAACACAAAAAAATGAGGCATGCTCTCCACCCTACCATATTGGGTCATGGAGCCTCATGGTCTCTCACCAAACCCCTGAGCAAGAACATACATCGTCCACCACCCTAATCAATGGTGAAATAATTGGTTATTTGACCATTGTGACTGATTTTGCAGTCACTATGATTATTCTCAAAGGTCCTTTATAACACATTACTTCATCAAAATCCCAATTATGGCTTGATTATATTCTAAAAAAATGATAAAAAAATGTGAAGTTTAGTGCAATGAACATGTGTCATTGGTAGACAATATATAAATTAGGAAATATAAAGAGTTCTATAATTTATAACAGATAATATGCAATACACATGTAATAGAAGGGATGAAATAAATAAAATGTAGGCATATCTTGTGCATGCGGTCGAATGCGGTATGAAGACAAAAAAAGAAGGTTCACTCTCCACCCTACCATATTGGGTCATGGAGCCTCATGGGCTCTCACCAAACCCTCGAGCAAAAAAATAAATTATCCACCACTTTGATCAATGGTGAAAGTAATGTTTTGGCACGTGTTGAATTCATAGAAGAACTAATGGCGTGAAAAAATCCATGAAGGAGGATTGTTTGGCTTGATTATACTCTGCAAAAATGAAAGGATAATGTGAAGTTTAGTGCAATGAACATGTGTCATCGATAGACAATATCTAAATCAAGAAATATAAAGAGTTGTATAATTTATAACAAATAATATGCAATGCAACTATAATGGAAGGCAACAATTAAATAAAATGTAGGCATACCTTGTGCACACAATGGATTACATTATGAACACAATAAAAGAAGGCCTACTCTGCACCCTACCATATTGGGTCATGGAGCCTCATGGGCTCTCACCAAACCCCCGAGCAAAAAAAAAATTGTCCACTACTTTGATCAATGGTGAAAGAAATGCTTTGGCACCTGAGAATTTGTTTGAGTTGAAATCAATGGTATACATTTTTAAGAGATTGACAAGTAGTTGTTGCAAATATAATATAAGGTAGCAATTAAATATAATCTAGGCATACCTTGTGCACACAATAGATTGCAGTATGAACAAAATAAAAGAAGGCATGCTCTCCACCCTACCATATTGGGTCATGGAGCCTCATGGGTTCTCACCAAACCCCCAAGAAAAAAACATAAATTGTCCACCACTTAGATCAATGGTGAAAGCAATGCTTTCACACCTGAGAATTTTCTTGAGTTTAAATCAATATTATACATTTTTAAGAAATTGACAAGCAGTTGTGAAATAAGAGATGGAATAAAAGATATATAGCCTTACCTTGTATATAGATAGAATGTAGTTGCAACTTGTACACCATGGAAAAAGTGCAATCATAAAGCTATTTATAATTTTGGAGATATGTATACCTTGTATATAAATAGAATGTAGTTGTAATGTAAAATGGTTTGACTCAGATATAGTTACACACAAGAAAAATGAGAAGTTTAGTGAGATGAACATGTTTCATTGGTAACCAATATCTAAATTATGAAATTTAAACATTTCTATAATTTATAGCAAAAAAATATGTAATACACTTGCAATAGAAGAGATAAAATAAAGAAGATGCAAGCATACCTTCTACACAAGGCGTGATGCAGTATGATAGGATTACATGTTGCATATAAAAATGATGAGGAAGGGAATTTAGAAATGTTGGAAATTATATATGCATGGAAATGAAGAGGGAAAAGAGAAGTAGTACAGTTACCTTAAAGAATAGAAATATTTCATGATGATGGCAATGATCAAAATTGTTGGAGATTATCCTCTTCTTTGATTCATAGTGCACTGTAATTGTTGGCATGTATCCTACAATATCTAGCAAAATAGAAAGGCAGATCTATGCATATTTCTAAAGAACCTAGTTCAAGTGAAGAATCAAGTTGTGCACATAGGAAATCTAAAATAAAACACAAGAAAATGAGGCCTGCTCTCCACCCTACCATATTGGGTCATGGAGCCTCATGTGCTCTCACAAAATCCCCAAGAAAGAACATACATTTTCCACCACTCTGATGAATGGTGAAATCAATATTCGTTGTTACACTTAACATACAACCTATCATTCAAACAACTCCTTTATGAGGCTAAAAGAAATGATAACTAAAAAGGTGCATCTAAGTTCATATATCTATATAAGGGTGCAAATTTGTTTTCCAAGAAGATATATAGGCATTGCATGCCTTTGATGTATTTCTAGGGAGTGGAAAAAATTACAAATCACTTTTTTTGTGTTTTTTGTATGGGAGGATGGTTGGTAAAGCAATAGAAAATTATTGGTGATGCCACCTTTGATCGGAGTGATGGACAATGGATTTCCCCTATGTGCAGATATGTATGTATGTCATAGTAGATGCAAAGAACATTGATACATACTGATCCTATGTTTATTCTGTTAGGAAATTCTTGCAATGATAAGTTGTATTTTAAGTGTTATATGGAACATTGATACAACCATTGACCACAATGATGAACAATGTAATGTGAAGATTTGGATGTATGTCATAGCAAATGCAAACAACATTGATACATATTGACACATTTTTGGAATGATAAGTTGTATTATCAGTGCTATATGGAACATTAATGACACCATTGTTCATAGTGGTGGACAATCTATTTCCCCTATGTGTGGTTATGTATGTATGCCATAGTAGATGCAAATGCCATTGATACATACTGATCCCTATGTTTATTTTATCGAACATTCTTGGAATGATATACTATATTATTAAGTGTTATATGCAAGATTGATTCCTGCAAAAAATGGGAAAATAATATTCACAACTGACACTTTTGTATTTCTTTTGCAACCATCACCCCATACAAAGAACAAAAAATAACCTCCAACCACCTTCACATAAATTCCATAAGGGATAATCGAAATTGCACCTTCAGAGAAGCTTGCCCTCCTCACAGACGTTCGCTTTGTTTTCTGAGGTTTTAAATGGAAGGTGTTACTTACAATTGGTTGGTTGTTTTGGAAGAAGATAGGCTGTAAGCTGATGGAAGGTAGTCTACATCCAAGCATAAAGAAGCTATGTAATAGATAGGCATAGTAACACTTGAAAAAGATCAAGTGACCACATGTAAAAATCTTCATGACATCATTAATAAGCATTTTATGATACCATTACACTAAGACAACAAGACATAGATGAGGTTGAGATAGATATTTGGCTACATGTAATTTCACACATGTTGTGGATGTTATTCCCCATTTTTTTTACAAATTAACTTGAAAATACTAAGCCAAAGACAATTACTTCACACAAGAATGGTGTGAACCCCAATCCTTATACCTACACAAACATGAGAAACAAACACATTAGTAAGCTCATATGCAAGTGAGAATCATGATTCCCCGTGAAATTCATCTACAATAATCAAAATAGGAATAAATGAAGAACAAAGCATAAAAAGTAATTGAAATCCTATTTAAGCATGTAAACACTCAATCAAGCTCCATGACGAAAAATATGCATAACCTAGCTAAGATCTTTATGAAATGGATGAAAATAAATGTGCTTGAGGATGAAGTTGAGTATAGTAAATTTACTCAAGTTGTGGATGATAGAATGAGAGGAAGAGTCTCTCATTTATAGATTTCAAATTGGAAGAATGAGCAATATTGAGAAATGTGGGATCATTCAACATCCAATGGCCAAGTGCCACTTGTCAAGATGTGAATGGTTGATGGTTGTGCAAGTTTTGATAAAAGTGCCAATAAATGACATTAGGTGGAATTTCAAAATAGTTAAATGACTTGTTAGAGAGGGAAGAAAATGGAGTTATAGCCACTTGGCTCAAGGAAAAAGGACTTGTAAGGTGAAATAAATACCTTGTTGGAAGGACCAAGCCCACTTGAATTTGAATTCAAATTTGAGGGAATATTCCTCCTTTATGCCATGTGAGGGAAACTAGGAGATTTAATAAATCAAAGTAATTGATTTATTGCACAAGTTGCATTCTCTAGAGGATGTGACATAGATTAAGATTAAATTAACCAAAGTTTAATTAATTTAATGAATAATTAGGAGATGTGACAATTTAGACTTAAATTTATGTCTTGATTTAAATCAAATTGAGAGGAAGGGTTTAATTAAATATTATTTTTGATTTATTTAACTAAATGGGATAATGTTAGATTAAATAAAATAAGATTTAATTTATTTAGTTTAATAAGAGGACTTTAGGGATTTAATCAAATACGATGAATTATTTAATTAAAGAGGGTTTAAAGATTAATTAAATTAAATTGATTAATTTAACCACAAGGGGAGAAAGACCTAATTAAATAAATAATAATTTATTTAATTAAGAGATGAAAAGTGATGATAAGATGGGAATATGATTTAGGACGATCAAGTGCATTGGTCAATTTTCTATGTCTACAAACAGACACCACATGTTTCAGTTAACAATTTTTTTTTGAATAATTGCATGATGCTAGTCTCCAACAGGAAGAAAACAACTATTAGTTGAAACATATGTAACTATTCTTTTGTTAGATGTTACAAAAATTTTCAATGAATAGATAGAGGGCAACTCGATTCCAAGTAACAATTGATTTCTATGGAGAAGTTTAAGTATAGACATACAAAAAGAAAAAATCAACTACCTTATGAAAATAATAAACATAGGAAGGAGTATATGTGAATGTTCTCTGCATTTGATCTCACATACATACATATCTGCACATAGGGATGAATGTTGGCCATGACTTGCAAAAGGTGGGAAATTTTTTATCACAGCTACAACTTTTGTATTGATTTCACAACTATTGCCCCAGGCCAAAAAACACAAAATAACCTCGAAGCACCTATCGCTCATAGCTCTGATAGCAGGGCGACACCCAACAATGGCTGATTGAAAATTGTGCAGGCCTTCACTATGTTTTCCAATTATTTAAATGAAAGGTGTTATTGCAACCATCACCACTTCATGGAAACCATACAACAATTAATGTTGATGCCAATGAGCGTTTAACTTTGCTGGGTTTCACTATGCTCGAGCCAAGAAACTTGCCACATTTTTCCCAGCCAGTGGCTAGATGACTGGAGGCTTTAAAATAAAAAAGGATGGCCTTCCCTATCGGTGCGCCAAATGCATCCAATTAAAAAATAAAAAACATCCGCCACCTTTTTTCCTGACCAAGAGCCCAATGCCAGAAAATTTGATTTATGGGTTCCATGTAGTGGCGATAGTTGGGAATTAATTAAACAATCCACATATTCATTTACAAATAAAAATATATATAGGTATATATGCATCTAAAGTTTATATGTAGACAACACACATATATAGCCATAGGTGCTCTTGTCAATAGAAAAATCACCACGGGAGCAAATGAAATAAACATCACTTGGCACAAACTGGCATGTCAATATCACTTGTATGCATCTAATTTAACATATTTAGATAGTTGCAAATAGGGATAAATATTTTCTATGTCTAACTTCACAAATATACATCTTTGCACATAGGGAAAGTAAAATGGAACAAAAAAAAAGAAGACCTGCTCTCCAACCTACCATATTGGGTCATGGAGCCTCATATGCTCTCACCAAACCCCTAAGAAAGAACATACACTATCCACCAATGTGATGAATGGTGAAATCAATGTTTCTTATTAGGCTTAATATAAACCCTAGTATTGTAAGAATTCCTTTTTGAGGAGGACACAAATAACAACTATCTTCCTAAAACAATAAACATGGCGAGGAGTATATGTTTCCTACATCTAATTTCAAATACATACATATCTCCACACATGAAAAGGAAAATGAAACACGATAGAAGAAGCACATAATTTTTATGGCTATATATTTGCAAGCAACAAATTCCTATATATGCATCGTACATATGCAATAGATAAATATGTAGTTAAAAACAAAAATGTACACTGATATATATGTATGTGGAGGTAGATGCAAATATATATGCATTTTTAATTTCTTTTTGGCAACTTAAAAAACGGGAAGGATGACAAAAATTCTAAGAAAATCACACATATATCCTATCCGCTAAAAGTTTCCATATAGATGCAATTGTTGCGAAGTAGTAAATATTATTTCATTTATGGTTTCCATATAGAGGCAATGGTTGAAAAGCAATACAATAGTCCAATAAAAACATTGTTTCATATATGCTATCCATATAGTCTCGATGACCACAATAATATTTAAAGTTCTAAAGTTACCAAAGCAATTGAATATTTTATGTTATTTTCCATAAGGCATTGTTGATTTTTGTTCTGTAGCTTTAGCTACTATCAATATTGTGAGCCACCACCGTGACAAGTGTTTTTGCAAAAAACATACATACATATGCACAACTAAACTTGACAATACATGTAAAAATAAATATAGATAAGTTTAAATCCAGATATATGTGTACATTGCCTAAGCAAAGGAAATAAACATCACTTGGCACAAATTGTCATGAAAACATTGTTTCATTAATGGCTTCCATTTATTGGCGATGGTTGCAATAATAGCTTGGTTTTAAAACTTACCAAAGTAATTGCACAATTTATGTTATTTTCAATAAGGCATTGTTTAGTGTTGGGCTGTGGATTGAGTTACACAACATATGTAATGGACATTATAGCCAATAACCATATGATATCCATATGAAACATCACATTATGAGCAGCCAGGGAAAAGTAGTATGAAAAAAATTTAAGAAGCATTAGATGTATATATAGACATACACACTGATGGTCGATTCCACAAAAGGATATAACAGTCATGGAAAATCGTAACCTAGGAATTGGACATTCTAGTAGGTGACTAACATCATCTAATGGTCGTTCATTTACATTGTCAAACTAGGGAACGTATACTTGAAATGGAGCGGCACTGTATGTGCACTAAGAACCAGTTTCAACCACAATTTACTAGAAATAAATGCTTGGAAGGAACTCTACTTATGCTGTAAAAAATTAATGTAAAGTCTTCTTAACTTAAGCATAACTTAATCAAAGCAGAAATCATGACAACTATTACTAAGGAACAAACTATGAACTGGTCTTATGCTGCAGGAACAATATAAGACCGAGTTTATGCTGAAACCTTCAAGAATGAAATTCTAACTTATAATCAATAGGAAATAGACAACTAACTGAATATACTCACTAAGTGGGCCCCCTTAGCAAGCATCAACCAGTTTATGCAAGAATTGAACTCAAACTTCATCAACTTTTATTCATAAACTTGGAATCATATACATCGATCATTCTGCTTGTAAGAAAACTAACACAAAACTCTATTTCTCATTATAATACTAATCTTAATACACTCTATTCTATTTTTTTCACTCATGCAGGAGGAACACTTATTTATAGAAAAGAAACTAACTACCTAACTCTAACAAAGAAAGACGTGGACATAAATGCCTCCTGATGCCGAGTAACAAACTTCTCATAAATGAAAGCATATCTGTTCAACCGATTTAGAGAGAATCTAGCATTCCACTCTTCCTAGATTAATGATCATTTAGATTTCCTCCCAATGACCCGGTCAGAGAGTCTTTGCTGGAACAACTTCCTCGATGTCGTGCTGGAAATGGACTTTACTGCAGGGCCGAGATCTACTGCACTTTGACTCGTTCATGCCTCTTTCAACAACCTGTGATACACATGGTGACAAAAGCAAAAGAAAGCACACACACAATAACACGATACACATTCATTAATCACACATTAAATCCATTCCATTATCCAAAAACCACATGCATTATATCAGTCAGTCGGGAGGTCAAACAGGGCAATAAATATAGACACACAGAGATGTTAAGCTACCAAAATATAGGAATGTGTTGCTATAGGATACTACCTAATTTTAGATAAAGTCTTTAATCAAAGAGTTTAAATAACCATCAAAAAAAGAGTAAGGGTATTAAAAATACATCATAATATTCAAATTATGAGCATATTTCGAGCTCATCATTTGCCTCCTACTTATCCTAATGACGGTCCTCCAGCATTAAGCTTTCTAGTTGTTTCTCTAAAATCAGTAGGAGTAGCATGGCCCTACAATGAAGTTCTGAATTTGTAGTAGAAACCTCTGAAACTTTTCAATCTCTCATACCTGTGGGTTTTTGCATCTTCATTAACATCTATAGCCAAATAAGGGTAAAGTGGCCACATCAAAAGTGGAGGTCAAAATGTTAATGGTAACCATAACTCAAACCTTTCTTGGAGACCCAACTGCATATACTTCTCTGTCCTTCTGATGGCTACTTTAAAGTTCAGAGGGCTATGAGGCTCATATTTCCTCAGACCAACAGTCAATTTTTCCCATCTTGTTTCAATTTTGGAAGATGAAAGCTTCCAAAATAGATATGTTTGGTCTTTGAACTCATCATACATCTGCTTCCTGATATCAAATACTTTCATTCTTGTTGTAGGATCATGGAATCCATATGCAATAGTAAGCCAAGTTCTCAGAACTATGTGGGGATCTGAGCTTTCAAGTCGTAGTGGAATAGGTTCATTCCTTTCAGCCTCTTCATAAGCCTCTAATTATTTTCCATAGTTAGTTTCATTGGCCGCCCAAGACATGAGTGACCTCAGATGAATGTCACCAATGTAGAGAAGCAGATTCCATTTTTTTTCAAAGGGAATTAGCAAACCATGCAGATAAAACTCACATAAAGAATTTCTCAGCCAATTGGGTGCTACTTGATATGCATCATAAAATTCCTTAGCCGTGTGACTGTCAGGGTCTGAATTTATAAAAATTCTCATCAATTGGAACCATATAAATTTATCTTTAAGGCACATAGCATATACCCTAGGTGGTGGTCTACATTCCATAATTTTTCCAGTTACCTTCATCATTTCATCCATTTTCTCTTTCATTTCTTGAATTTCCTGTTTTTGTCTTTCAATTTATTCTTTTCTTTTTCCCAAAGAATTTTTTGAAGGTCAGTTCTAGATAAATGGCGGAAACTCAAAGTCTGAAATGTAACAAGCCTCCATGTAATCCTAAGATATTCTAAATATTCAATCAGCAATGCAATTTTATAAACAACCAATGCTCGACAAGTTTTAGAGGGTAATGGTGTTTCATTGGACACTTCAGATTGTTCAAGTTGTTCTTCCTCTTGCTGTAGGATGTACTCCTATTGCTGCCCGAGAGGAGATTGTGTTTGTCTTGAAATTTTCCCAACTGCTTTAGCCAAGTTATCAAGACTTGACATCCTCCTTTTATTACCACTACCATGTTGTGCTTCCTCAACTTCCATTGTCTCAGTTTGCAGTTCCCCAGGAATAACAGATGAAATTTGTGGAACATTCTTAGATACACTCTAAGAAACATCATGACTAAATTCTTCAGATTCCTCAGGAATGACTATAATTTCAAGTTGAACGGAGGTTGAGGTAACTTTACGCTGTTTCCTTGATGAAACTCTTTTTGGCAATGTAACAGTTGCAGGAGACTCTTTCGTAGCTTTCCTCTTTCTAACTTGCCTAGAGGATTTAGACTCAACAGGAGAAGGTGATAGTGAAACTGCGGTGGCAACAAGCATTATTGCAGAAGAAACTGCAATAGGGGAAGATGTTGCAGGAGAGAATGAAGTAGAACGTTTTCACTTTTGAACATGAGGGCTTGATTCTGGGGTTTGTTTTGCCCTAGATGACTCTCCTACCTTTTTTTTCCCTTTTTATTTTCTACCAACAGACCTGGTTTTTACTTGGGTAGAGGACTCTAGTGTGTAGGTTGCAGGACTAGGTGTTGTAGGAGCAGATGATTCTTGCTCTGCTTCCCTACTCATAGATTCTACTCTCTTTTTCTTTTTCTTGCGCTGTGCAGGGAGTGCTCTAGGAGGTTCTAGAGGTTGCACACCATTCTGGGAAAAAAATTCTTGCCAAGAAAGGGGTGATACATCCCTTAGGGAACACTCAATCAAGAATTTAATGAGGGCATGATGGTTGATAGATTTTTCCTTAACCCTTTGGGTTTCATGGGCACTACGTTCCAAAAGGTTTAACAAATTTTTTGGAACATTGATAGCTAAACCGTGCCTCATATGAATCAATAGTTTGAAATGATAAGAATGCAAATAGGAAAAATATCCCTCACAAGTCAAATACCTGATTATGAAGGCGGCATATTCTGAGTATGGAGGAGGCAGTGACACCCATTTGCATCCTTGTTTGGAAACCTCTAAGGGTCCATCTGTTGGTATTGTGAATTTTTCCCTAGAAGAGACAACATCTCTTCCTGAAGGAAAGTTCTCTCCTACCACCAAAAGCCCAGTTACTTCAGAAATTTGCTCTTCTGTAATGGCTACTATCAAACCCCACACTCTAGCTTCTCCCTCTGAAAGAGTTCTCAAAAACTCACCTACAGCTTCCTCATTAAAGGAATCTATCCCCGAAAAATAATTCAGCCATCCGCAATTGCTGAATGCCTGAACCACTTGAGGATTTTGCATCAAGGCTTCATGCGCTGTAGGCTCATGTCTCACTAACTAGCCACCCATATTCAAAAATTATCCCTGCTGAGATTCCTGAAACTCAAACTTCTTCTAAAAATTCGAAAAAAACCTTTTTCGCCCTGCTTCTTTCTTTTCTGCTGTCACCTTTCTTTACTTTTCCAAGAATGATACAAAGGATAATTGCATGAAATGATTATTAAAAACTACTCAAATCAAGCAGGTAACTTGTTGATTAGGATAAAAGCACGCAGTCGTACTTGGTAAGTACAAGAAAATAAAACTATCTTGACAGATGTGATAGTGGCACAAGAAAAAGTTTGAAATGGATTATCCCTGCCCCCTACTTAAAATTTGGCATGTGTCCACACATGTGCATAAGGATAGGAAAAAAATAGGCAATAATGACTGATAGATACTTAGCAATTAATGAATAAATGAAATAAATAAACGATGTGACAATAGAAGATATCGCGTACCTTATAATAAGTGCTTGTAGATGTTGGGAAAGATCACAACTCAGATTGAAATGATGGCTGGAATGGAAACCATAAATGAAGGTGGTACAACAGGATGGATGACATGGATGGGTGACATGGAAGAAGATGGAACAAATAATGGTGATGGATGAAAAATGGAGAAAGTGGCTTCCTTAAAAAGGAAACCTTTATTATGGGCATTCAACATAGCATTTTAAAGAGATTTTGCAGGAAAAAGGCTGAAGCCTTTTGTTGTAGGAAGATCAGTGGCTGCATCTGAAACAAATTGCTTCATAAATTCTTTTTTGGATGCTGGCTTATGATATAACCTAAGACGGTGTCCATTAACCAGTAGCTTGAATCAAACATGATCTATTGTAGCCAACTGAACTGAACCATTATCAAACACATTTTCTATTTCATAAGGACCAAGCCATCTTGTGGTGAGTTTACCCTGATTTTCCTTGTACCTGGAGTCATAGAGCAATGCCCAATCACCGACAGAGAATCACTTAGTTCTGATATGGTGGTCATGCCATTTCTTTCTTTGCTACTAGATAGATTTAGTATGTTGTAGGGAAACTTTCCTTATCTCATCCAATGCATTCAGTTGTAGGAGGCGTTCCTTTTGGGCTTCTGAAAGATCAATATTAAGCTGAAGAGCAGTTCTTAAGGTCTTATGCTCAAACTCTATTGGAAACATGGTAGTTTTTCCATAGAGTAACTCAAAAGGGGTAAACCCTATAGTTGTTTTCCATGTTGTCCTATATTCCCAGACTCCTTCAGGAAGGCAATTGCTCCAATCCTTCTTGTGTAACTATACTATTTTAGTAAGGATTGCCTCTAATTCTTTGTTGGTAACCTATGCTTGACAATTGGCTTCAGGGTGATAGGGGCTAGACTTTATGTGCCCAATCTTATAATCATTCATCAATGCAGTGATTAAGTTTGATGTAAACTGAGCTCCTTGATCAGTAACAAGTTCCCTTGGGACTCTAAACCGAGTAAATATATGCTCATATAGGAACTCATCAACTTTATTGTCATGGGCATGTGTCATTACTTTCACTTCCACCCACTTGGTTACATAATCAGTGCAAACCAAAATGTATGATTTACCATTTGGATGGAGGATCAATAGGCCCAACAAAATCCATGCCCCACTTGTCAAAGGGACTGACTACCACTTGAGGATATAGGGTCATTTCATCAGGCCTTGTTGGTCTCCCCATGCGCAACATTTGTCACATTTTTTGGTGTAGGCTACAACATACTTGTGTAGTGTGGGCCAATAGTACCCTGTAGCAAGCACTTTCATAGATGTTCTCTTGGCTGCAAAGTTCCCACCACATGGCTCATCATGACAAGCATGCAAATTTTCATAGGTCTCATCTTCCCTAACACACCTTCGCATGACTTGGTCAGGTCCTGTGTAAAATAAACAATTTACAATCCATGAAAAGTTAAAATTTTTCTCTATCAACAATTTTCTGTCCTTTGGTGAGAAGTGAGCTGAGATCTTGTTGGCTACTAAATAATTTGCAATATCTACATACCATGGAGTTTGAGAAGCAATAAAAAATAGATGTTCATCAGGAAAGCTATCATCAATTACCTCAGGGGTGGCAGGTGTAGTTGTTTAAAGTCTTGACAAGAAATCAGCCACCACATTAGCCTAACCTGGCTTATCAATAACTGTGATATCAAATTCCTACAACAATAGGAGCCATATTGCTAATCTGCTAGATATGGCAGGCTTATTCATGAGGTACCTTATTGCTGCATGATTTGTATGAACAAATATTTGGTAACCAGTGACATAATGTCGAAACTTGTTCAGGGCATACACAACTGCTAACAATTCTTTCTCTATGACAGTATAGTTTAATTCAGGGCCTTGAAGGTTTTTGCTAATGAAATATATGGCATGCTCTATGAAATTCTCTTTCTGTCCTAAAACTGCCCCTATGGCATAATCATAAGCATCTGTGTGTATATGAAAGGGCAGACTCCAGTTTGGTCCTTGAGGAATAGGTGCCTGAGTAAGTAAGTTCTTAAGTTGTAGGAAAGATTTATCACAGGCCCCAATCTAGTTAAATTTAGAATCCTTAGTCAATAAGGCATATAATGGACTGACTATTTTTCTGAAATCTTTAATAAATCTTCTATAATATCCAACATGTCCTAGGAAGATTCTAACATCCTTTTGTTTCATAGGTGTTTGCAAAGTTAGAATGACTTCTATTTTTGTAGGATCAACTTGAATTTTTGCTTGAGAGATATGATGGCCTAAAACAATTCCTTCTTGCATCATCATAAAACACTTCTCACAATTCAAAGAAAAATTGTGCTCCTTACATCTTTTCAACACTTTCTCCAAATTTTCTAATGCTTCTTCATAAGTAACTCCATAAGTGGTGAAGTTATCCATGTATATCTCCATAGAATCATGAGAAATGTTAGCAAAAATACTAATCACTTCCCTTTGAAATGTTGCAGGTGCAATAACACAGGTCAAAAGGTAAGATAGAGTAGGCAAAAGTTTCCCATGGATAGGTAAAATTTGTTTTGTCTTGATCCCCAAGGGAAATTCTAATTTGATTATACCCACTATATCCATCCAAAAAGGAGAAATACTTTTTACCAGACAATGAGTCTAGCATTTGGTCAAAAAATGGTAGTGGAGAGTGATCCTTTTTAGTTGTTGTGTTCAGCTCCCTGTAGTCTACACAAACTCTCCATTTTCCACCCTTTTTAGTAACGATCACCAATGGAGATACCCATTGACTCCCTGAAATGGAGTAGATAAAACCAGCATCAAGAAATTTTTGGAACTCATTTTTAACTATTTCCCTGAGTGCTGGGTTTATTCTTCTTTGAGGCTGCCTAACAGGTGATGAGTCTTCCTTAATGTAGATCCTATGAGTACAAAGTTGTGGATCTATTCCCTTCATATCCCCATATTCCCATGCAAAATCTCTGTGTTGATCTTGCAACATTATGACTAGGGCAGTTTGTTTAGATTGAGGCAGCTTATTATTGATATTCAGACAATGGCCTAAAGATAGTTCTATTTGCTTGGTAAGATCATTCATGGAGGCTACTGATAAAGGTGGTGTCTGTATTTCATGTGGAAGAAAATGTTGATAAACTGTAAGAATTTTAGGTGGCAGACTCTCAAGATTCAGTTGTTGCAGGAAGTACTGCCGAGGATAGCTATCTGGAACAGATGGGCTACTCATATGAGAGTTGGACTACAAAATGTGTAAAAGCAGGCCATCCTCACTTTGAAGTTGGGAAAACAGATTAGTTTGCAGCATCATTAGCTGAGCCAATGAATTGACTTCTTCAGTTTCCTCTCCTAAATCTGGCCAAATTGGTTGAGACAAGTCTGGCTGAGGCTGGGCAAGTGGGTATAAAGCCAATTTCTTTGTTGATTGATCATAAATTTTTTTTATGTCTCCTGAACGACATCCTATAAAAGCATTAGCTATGGCTAACCATGGTCTACCTAGGATGATAGGATATCCTCCCAAAGTTGCCTTAGTGGACAATATGGTGAAATCTGTTGGGTATTCCCAAGACTCAAGGTTGACAATGATATCTTCTACCATGCCATCAGGTGTTACTATGGAACTATCAGCAAACTATAGGATGATAGGTGTAGACCTAATGGTTAGGATATTCAAATACTCCATAGTATGCTTGGTCATTACATTGATGGCTGTACCAAGGTCAATCAAAACATTCTTTACTATCTGGCCATTAATATTTATTTGTACAACAGGACTCCCAAGGTCAACATATTTTGGAATGACTACCTTCCCTAACATAATATCTGCCAACTATCCTAGAACATGGATAGTTTGGGGATCCTTTTTATTTCTTCCAGGTTTTTTCAAACATGCCTCCTTAATGGCTTGAAAAATGGGAATTTGAATGTATACATTCTTTAGCTGATCCAAAATATCAAAGATAGGCTCTTCCATAGGCTTGGATGTAGTAAATTGAAATCTCTGAGGAAAAGGTAGTTTGGCTTGATGCTGTAGGATAGGCTCCTTAGAGATAGTATTTGATATAGGTATATGTTCTATAGGATTAGTAGGTTGTTCAGAGGTAGACTCTGGAATCTTAGTAATTACTGGCGGTTGTGGAGCAGGGAGAGTGGTTCCAGACCTGAGATGGATATAATTAATATTCATGGCATAAGCTGGATTTTGATTGGCTTCTGCAAAATACATAGGCTGTTGTTGCTATTGCTGCTTATTATTAGGATATGGCAATGGTTGAGCAGGCATAGGCATTTGTTTTGGAGGGCAAGTATTTGCTGCAGGTGCTGCAAGAGGTGGCATGAGGGCCGGAGGTTGTGGCTGCTGAAGCTGCAGGAATCCAGGGGATGGTTCTACCATTGTTGAGAACCTCTCCATTGAGGATTCTACTTCCAATTACCTTGGGGTGTAGTCTATTGTCCTTGTGGCTGCTGCCAACCTCCTTGAGGAGATTGCCATTGAGGACTTTGATAGTTAGACCAGTGTGGTTGAGAAGCATTCCAAGGTGGTGATGGGCCATATTTAGGTTGCCATTGGTTATTGTAATTAGAATAAGGATTACCAAAAGTCAAAGGGTCTTGAGGCATACCTTGTCTTTGAACCCATGGGTGCCTTTGTGCAATGAAGAATACTTGGTCATCATCACCCTCTACTACCTTAAAATCAGTAGGTAATTGCTTAGACTCTAGGTTAGCCACCATCTTACATCTGTAGTCATGTTTCTTTTCTCTGCAATGTGGACAAAACTCAACCAAGATTGCTTTAGCTTCCTCATGTTTCTTTCGAGCTTGCATAATATCCAACTATGTAGCCATGTTGTTTATGATATCCTGCTTGAAATCAAATAGAAAATTTGTGAACTCCATCCATGAAACTCCATTAGTAGAAGAATTTCCCACTGTGGCTTGATGACCTCTACTCTTCTTAACATTTTCTCGAGAGTAGTTGTGACATATGGTCTTAATATCATCCCAAGGCACTTGGGTTATATCTCCTCCTCCCATCAGATCTAGGGCATCTATACAGGTGTCATTGATTCCCCTCAGAAAAAGTAGTTTATGAGATTCTTCATTGAGAGTATGGTCTGAATTATTTTTTAAGGAAAACAAAAACCTTGAGATATAGTCTTCCAGAATTTCTTCCTCCTTTTGTTGAATTCTGAATATATCATCGCCCTTACTACCACTCTTACAATATTCCTTGTATTTCTCAAGAAATTTTGTTTGCATGAATGCCCAACTATCGACAACATCCCTTCCCAAACTCATAAACCATCTAAGAGCTCCCTCCTTCAAAGTAGCAGGAAACAACTTCAACCTGTGAGCATCTGAAGTGTAATCATAGCTGTGGTAGAGGATGTCAAACTCAAAAAAGAAAGTGTCTGGTTCCTCTGTAACTAGTCCATATAACTTGGGAAGTAATGAAGAAGGAATATTTTTAAGGTTATCATTATCTTGCTAGGTAGTGATGGGGAATTCAAAAGCAGGAGGTCGATTAGGTGGATTACATGCCATATTTTCTTGATAGAGTATCAAAGAAAATGGATTTTCTTGAGGTTCTTCATTAGCTAGGGCAAAGGGGAATTTAGTAAGCAGGTTTTCAGCAAATGGATTGATATCCTGGTCTCCTCCTTCCTCAAATAGATTATAAGCTGGTTCAAAATTGTTATCAATGAATGGAAGGTTAGGGAGGAATCTTCCTAGAGTGTCTCTTCTTCTATGCATGCAACATACTTAACTGAAAATTGAAGGAATTTGAAAATGCTTGAATAATCACACTAAACTACTACTAACAATGACTATGACAGGTTCTTAGCTTGACACCATCCCCGACAACGGCGCCAAAAATGATGGTTGATTCCACAAAAGGATATAAAAGTCATGGAAAATCCTAACCTGGGAATTGGACATTCTAGTAGGTGACTAACATCTTCTTATAGTCGTTCATTTACATTGTCAAACCAGGGAACGTATACTTGAAATGGAGCGGCACTGTATGTGCACTAAGAACCATTTTTAGCCACAATTTACTAGAAATAAATGCTTGGAAGGAATTCTACTTATGTTGCAGGAACGTAATGTAAAGTCTTCTTAACTTAAGCATAACTTAATCAAAGCAAAAATCATGACAACTATTACTAAGGAACAAACTATGAACTGGTCTTATGCTATAGGAACAATATGAGACTGAGTTTGTGTTGAAACCTTCAAGAATGAAATTCTAACTTATAATCAATAGGAAATAAACAACTAACTACAGATACTCACTAAGTGGGCCCCCTTAGCAAGCATCAACCAGTTTATGCAAGAATTGAGCTGAAAACTTCATCAACTTTTATTCATAAACTTGGAATCATATACATTGATCATTCTGCTTGTAAGAAAACTAACACAAAACTCTATTTCTCATTATAATACTGATCTTAATACACTCTATTTTGTTTTTTTCACTCATGCAGGAGGAACACTTATTTATAGAAAAGAAACTAACTACCTAACTCTAATAGAGAAAGATGTGGACATAAATGCCTCCTGACGCCGAGGAACAAACTTCTCATAAATGAAAGCATATTTGTTCAACCAATTCAGAGAGAATCTAGCATTCCACTCTTCCTAGATTAATGATCATTTAGATTTCCTCCCAACGACCCGGTCAGAGAGTCTTTGCTGGAAAAAATTCCTCGATGCCATGTTGGAAATGGACTTTACTGCAGGGCCGAGGTCTACTGCGCTTTGACTCGTTCATGCCTCTTTCAACAACCTGTGATATACATGGCGAAAAAAGTGAAAGAAAGCACACACACAATAACGCAATACACATTCATTAATCACACATTAAATCCATTTCATTATCCAAAAACCATGTGCATTATATCAGTTATTTAGGAGGTCAAACAGGGCAATAAATACAGACACACAGAGATGTTAAGCTGTAGGAATATAGGAATGTGTTGCTACAAGATACTACCCGATTTTAGATAAAAAGTCTTTAATGAAAGAGTTTAAACAACCATTAGCAAAAGAGTAAGGGTATTAAAAATACATCATAATATTCAAATTATGAGCATATTTTGAGCTCATCACACACTCACACATATAAATGCATTACAAACACATATTTCTACAAACAACTATATCAAGATTTTGTATGCACTAAGAACATTCCAAAGATGATTAAAATGAACAAAAACTGAAATGAAAAAAATTCAATTACACTCTTCATTTTAATCTTGTCCAACGGTAGATTTTAATAAGCCAAACTCAAGAAAAATCACAAAAGCATTGTACACACTGTAGAGGATAGTCATGATTGAACATAACATAGAAAACATTATAACAAAAATAAAGTTTTATGCAACTCTAATAAAATGGATGATAACCATATGTGATATGGCTTTATGGATGCAAAGGTAGGATAAGATTTAATAGCCATGGATTTAATGGAGCCAACATTATAGCTAACACCAATTGTGGAGAGATAAGAGTATGTGGCAATTAAAATAGACAAGAAGAAAATAACTATATTGATATTAAAAACAAGTCACAAATACATATAAACATTCAAATCTGCATGCATATACGGATACAGATCCATTATAGACACATATATCTAAACATGTTCATATCAAAATGTTGTATGTACATAGAAAATTCAATTACATGAATATATATTTATGTATATGTATAAAAAAATGTATACATGCATACAACCATGTCCACAAGTATATATAAGAACAACTATACATATTGATACATGTGTTAAATAGGGTGACATAACTATATAACAAAACAACTTAAAATAAAATGAGGAACACAAAGTTAAATGAGGAATAAAGAAAAATCAACAAAAAAGAAAGGTCTTCTGATTTAATGGGCGCTCCAAAAAAAGAAAAGGAAATAGATGTCCAGTCAACACAAACTATAAAAAATATCCAAAGTCACAATTAGGCATGGTTGTTTGGCATTCAAGGTAGTACAAATATTATCTTTGGAGAGTCTTGCACGACAGGGGAAATTGCAGACAAATCTGAGAGCAACAACTTGCACTCAACTTCAAAGTTGATTCTTGCAACTTTGACTATAGTTGTTTTAAGCCTTGTTTCTGAATTATAAGTCTAAATTTTAATAAGAACTGTAAAAAGAAAAGAGGTGTAGGTGACACCATTGATAATAGACTCATCAGTGATTATAGCAGAAGATTCATATTGCAAAATGTAAAGCTCTTTTGCTGACATCTATAATAAGCTTGTTGTAGCCTCATCAAAAGAAGTAGCTCGAATCTTGCCTGTGTGGTCTTCCATATTTAGCTACAAAAAATATCGAAAGTCACAATCAACTACTATTGTCTGGAATTTAGGGCAGTACCACATATTTTTGGTAGACTCTTCACACTTTTCATTGCATTATCTGCCATTGGCCTGTAAGGGACATGCAACGTAACAAAATGCATCAATTTTAATATATTTAACTATTGCCTTAACAGTAGCCTGCAAATTTTCTGGTAAGCCAAGACAATGATCCAAGATATATCCAATAGTGACCTTGCCATTTTCTAAAGCAACCTTTCGAGGCACTGGCCGAGAGGGATCAATGGTAGGTGGCTTAATATGTCCTCATTGGATCAAGGCTATGCTTATGGAATGCTAGGATTTATGTATAAAATAGTCCCTATAGTTGTATTCACAACAGTTCCATTGAAATATCTATCACACACATTTTTAACAAGTATGACAATCAAACCAGGGATGCACAACCTTTCCAGCTCATCACCCTTTGCTTCCCAATTTGAGCCCCACAAATTAATGTCAATGCAAGAGGATGAAAAATTATTAAGTTTCATAGTTCTGTGAATCATTTCAGACCGATCCTTTGTTTAAATAGTTGATACCTTTCCTACATGCACCACAACCCCAATAATATCAATCAAAGTGTTATTTCTACAATTTGCAATTTCATTTATTGGGATGAATATAAATACTTTGTCTGGTACAAAGGACTCATCATCACAAAATTTCAATATCGAGTTTTGGTCCAAAATGATTTCCATGTGGCTGTTCAAATTATTAAATTTCCTATTTGCTTGTCTGACTGAGCCTTTTGACACATAATAATCGTAGCCCACATGAACCCTATCATAATGAAATTATGCTATGTCATTAAAGAAAGTAATTTGTATTGTTTTTCCCTCACCATCAATAATGTCAAAGTTGAATACTTGGCCCTCACATCCCTATTTATTGTAAAGGTGCATATCCCTTTTAGTTGTTACCTGACCTTTTATTGTCCATTTGGTTTGGTAAATATTCAGGCCTTTAACAAGGCTGATATTTGCAAGAGCACTATGCTGTGTTGGGGATGTATGAATCCCAAATGTTGAGGCTCGTTTGGATGGGGAGGGTGAGTCACAACCCACTATTTGTTCTTCTTGATCTCTAAGAAAATATCTAGGTTTTCCAATTAGCTAGCAATCTAGCATTTTGACATCTAAGGACAATATGAAAATCGCCCTAGAACCAAATGAAGATCAAATATTAAAAAACGTGGTCCCCACAAACAAGAAAGCATACAACAACAAGTGCAAGTACTACAAAATAATAACCCACCTTGATTCCTGCAACTTCCTACATAGATAGTTTTTCAAGCACAAGATTGAACCTATTTTCAATGCCCCTATAAAAAAAAGGTCATCGTATTTTGTAGGCAAAGTCCTTATTTACATGTGGGTTATATCAGAGAGGACAATGCCGTAGAGGTCGACCGAGCTTTGATAACCTCCTATTTTTTGAAAAGACATTAGATGAAGAACCAAAGATGAGACATCTCCAACATCAATAGATCGTATCGCATGTGCTCTCAAGGCTAGATGTACATTTGTATCGTACAAGGTAGTTTTACTCAGCCAAGCCAAAGGAATGAGATGTTCAAGGTTGCGAGACAATTCTAGAAACAAAAGCAAGGGAAAGAGGAAGCACAAAATGAATCAATTAGTGGCATCTGACAAACAAGGAAGCATATAGAAATGTTGACACATTTGAAAACTTGAACCTTTTTTTCCCTAACACATAGGTCATTCCCAAATGGGTAGCAAATCAAAAGGAAAAGGAAACATAAAGAGTTCGAATATAAATTAGTTAGAATATATATTACAAAAAATATTAATTCAAATGAAGAATATTCATAGTTCACTGGATGCACATGGAAAAGTGTTAATATAATTGTCAGCAGAAAAAAGGAAACAAGGAACATACTTATGTGACTGGTGCTTGAGGATTGTTCATCAGCCTAGGCAGAGGCAGAGTCCACCAAAATTGGTGGGTGTTCTCTTTTAAAAGCTGAGGGCTGCAATGCCGATGACTGACTACAATCTCTATGCCACAATAACATGAGGGCCAAATGTTCAATTAAAGCAACAAAGGTTGACAAGAACCCCGACCAAAACACATACAAGAAATATGAAACACCAATAAAATGACAACCATCAAGATCTTCAAAACACAACATTGTAGATCTTAATTTTTTTGTACACACATTAACAATATAACAATAAAGGATTAATTAAAAAAAGGGTTCAATGATTCATATAACACTTAATATACAATTTATTATTCAATTTTTTTTGTTTCAAATTTTTCATGTTTCAATTTTTTTTCTAGAGACATCAACAATACGAGAAAAAAGAAAGAATTTAAATAAAGGCTTGAATGTTTCATAAAACACTTAATATACAGTTTATCATTGCGAGAATGCCTTGTTAAGGCTCAAACAAATAACAACTATTTTCCCAAAAGAATAAACATTGGGAAGAGTATGCATGTACATTGTCTACATATACTTTGACATACATACATATCTACACACATGGAAATTTAATATTGTTTCATTTATGACTTCCGTTCTGTGGCGATGGTTGCAACACAATAAAATAGTCTATGTTGTTTTCCATAAGGCATTGTTAACTGTTGTTCTGTAGCTTTGGCTATATTGTTTAATTTTTGATACACAATAAAAATAGTAAATGTTATAGAGTTTATGTTGTTATCCAAAATGTATTGTTGACTATCGCTACAACTCATTTTATTTCCCCTATGTGCATAAATCTACATATGTGAAATTAGACGCAATCTTTTTTTTATTATATAACACTTAGAATACAACTTATGATTCCAAGGATGTTCCAATAGAATAAAGATAGGGATCAGTATGTATCAATGTTCTTTGTATCCACTATGATACACATACATTTATGCACATAGGGGAAATACGTTGTCCATCACTGCAATAAAATATTTGCACAATTTTTGATAAGGAATTGTTAGCTGTCATTTTGTGGCTTTACCTTCTATCACAACTATGAGCAAGGAGGGTAAGCTTCTGTGAAGGTGCAAGTTTGATCATCTTTTGTCAAGCTACTGTCAAGCTGGGAGGAGTTTTTTTTGTGTTTTTTTGCAAAAGCAATACAAAAGTGTCAGTTGTGATAATTTATTGCGCATTTTTTGTAGACGCTCAAGAAAGCAGGAAACAAAGAGAAAGCACGCGGTAAGAGGTACACTTGAACCAAGTGGGAAGAGGTGCATATTGAAAAAACCCTTTGTATTTCTAGTTGTTCTTATATATACTTGTGGACATGGTTGTATGCATGTATACATCTACATATGCATATACATGAACATATATGCATGCAATAAAATGTTCTCAGTGCATACAATATCTTGATGTAGTTGTCTGTAGGCATATGTGTTTGTAATGCATTTTTATGTGTGAGTGTGTATGTCTGTATATGCATTTTCTACATGTATCTTTCAGGTCATACACTTATGTATAAATAGACATGTCTAGTTTTTAATATCAATGTAGTTATTTGCTTCTTGTGTGTTTCAATTTCCACAATTTCTATTCACTATTTTGAATGTTTATATGTATGTGTGGGTGTGTATAAGTGTATATGCATTTTCCACATGTATTGCTAAAGCCACAACTCAACAATCACTAATTCCCTATGGAAAATAGTGCAGTCTGTCACCGCAAGTCACACACAAACAACCAACAATGCCATATCAAGAAGAGCATGAACTATTTTATTACTTTGCAACCATGGCCAGTAGACATAAACCATACAAAAATTAATGTTGATTCCAATTTGCATTCAATTTTAGTAGCCTTCTCTATTGACATGGCAAGCATGTTCAATATTAACAATAAAAAATCCACCACCTTTTTCCCTGATCGGGAGCCCAAAATATATACACACAAAAGTATGCCTCTCTTTTGTTGCATTTCATTTTTCTTTTCTTGTGTGTAGATATGTATGTATGTGAAATTAGATGTAGAAAAAATTCATATATACTCATCCCCCTGTTCATTGTTTTGCTAGGATAGTTATTTTTTTCGTCGTCAAAAGGAAGTCTTACAATAATAGGCTTTATATTAAGGATAATAAGAAACATTGCTTGCCACATACAATGTGCTGAAAATATTTTTGAAGTTAGGAAAATAGCATAAACTATTTTATTACTTCAGATTTGGCTATTTTGTTTCATATTCGATTCACAATGCAATAGTACATGTTATAGAGTTTATATTGTTGTCCACAAGGCATTGCTAACTATTGGTCTATAATTTGGCTATATTGTTTTCTTTCCGATAAGATGCTGTTGGAGAATAGAATTTGCTAGTTTCTATTGAACTAATATTGTTTTATTTAAGGTATGAGTTTGTATGTATGTATATGCATTTTCTACATGTATCTTTGAGGTCATGCATTTAACTTAGTGATATTTGAGCTATTTACGTATCCTTTGCCTTTTTGTTTTCTATCCATTTGGGAGTAGGCTATGTGCTACGAGAAAAATGGTTCTAGTTTTCAGATGTGTCAATATTTCCATGTTCTTTCTTTTTTATATTCAACAAAAATCTAATGTTGTTTGCCTCTTGCTACAACACCTTATTGAAAATGAAACAATATAGAATTTTCAACAATCTCTTATAAAAAATGAAACTACAAGTTTTTGATTGTTGTATGGTTTCCATGTAGTGGTGATGGTTGTAAGTAACAACTGACATTTAAAACCTGTGGAAACATAGCAAATGTTTGCACAATTTTAGACAAGGCATGGTTGGGTGTGGTTCTATGGCTTTACCTTCTATTAGAGGTTTGAGTGAGGAGGGCAAGATTTTGTGAATGTGTAAGTGCAATTATCTATTGTGGAATTTATGTGAAGGTGGTTGGAGGTTATTTTGTGTTTTTTGTATGGTGTGATAATTGCAAAATTAATCATTTTGTTTTGCAAATTTCGATGAAGATTTTGTTTTTCAAGAACATATGTAGGTATTGCATGCCCTGGATGCATTTGTGGGAGTCTATTGCATAGATATATATACACACATATAGAATGTGTCAAAATGTAATGATATATAGTTTGTGTTGATTTCCATAGGGCATTGTTTCTTTTCATGTGGTGCTGATGGTTGCAAGACAAACACTGATGAACAATACCATTTGCAGATTTGGATGTATGTCATAGCAGATGTAAACAACATTGATACATTTTGACATATTGGTGGAATGATAAGCCATATTTTGAGTGTTATATCAAACATTGATGACACCATATCTATAGAACTTCTTCCCTACATAACCTCAAAAATATTTTCAACACATTGTATGTGGAAAAAGGCTTCTTTTCCTGTGTGCAAATATGCATGTATGTGAAATTAGATGTAGACAACCTTCATATATACTTGTCCCCTTGTTTATTATTTTGCTAAGATAGTTGTTATTTTTTTCGTCCTCAAAAGGAATTCTTACAATAATAGGCTTTATATTAAGCATAACTAGCACTTGCACCCCAATGAGGTGCAATACTTATGCCGATAGGCCAATATACACTAGTATTCTATCATGTACATGCAGAAGTGGTGTGTTTTTTTTTTTTGTGGCGATGAGATTTTGTGATATGTGGGATTTGTCTTCAAGGCCTGCACAATGAAAGCAACGGGGTGGTTAGGTGTGTAGATAAGGCATTGATGCAATCAAATTGTACCACCAATTTTAAGCTTAGAAGTGTGAATTGTGTAATGATTTGTACGTGCTCGGAGGAGAGTTTTGCAGGAGACGAATTTGTAACAATGGTATTGATGAACCATGGGAATTTGGGAGAGATAGTAGATAGATAGGAATGAGAGGTGTGTACCTTGATTTAGGAGAGACATAGTTATTGTAAGCGGGCCTCCTCTCGTTTCCTTATGATTGCAAATGGATTGGTTTGAATTTTGGAGTATCTTTCAAAAGAGAATGGTGGTTGAATGCAAAGATAATTTAACGATTGAACTCTAGATATGGCTGTAAATGTTAGTCCTTGCCTATCTATTTTACCAATATCATTTGTTTCTTTTTGTAGTGTTAGGCCTTGAGCTTTGTGTATGGTAATAGCCCATGCCATTGTGAGCGGTATTTTCCTTCTATTGCCCAAGGAAATAGGTATTATCGGTATGCTCTTGGGGTCAAGCTCGTTCCATGGTGGTAAGCTGTAGGTGTTGAACCTTGTTACAACATACATGGGAACATCTGGCGTTTTGGAACCTGGACTGTAAATGATTTCAACAACTTTTCCAATAGATCCATTCACCAGTCTTGCTTGTGTCCATATGTTGGATGTGAGCATTATGCGTTTCCCTTTACAGAACAATACTTCTTTTTCAAGTTGTTCATCATTAGCTGCAGTATGCATTCCACATCAAGTGCTTGTTGCAACAATGATTGCAATTGGATGATTCAATGATTTTAACATTCTTCTGTTGCGTAGTCTAACTAAATAATTGGTAGCAAACAAGTGCATTGAATTGTCAAACTCTTCTTTTTCTCTAGTTGATGTGAGCTGCTTGTCTATGTGTGTCATTAAAAGGTGCCAATCTTCTTCTGTTGCTTCTACATTATGTATGTTTTGCAATATTTGAAGAAATCTTTGTTGTGCTGGAGTCTCACCTTGTTAACAAAAGATTGTTTGTAAGGTGACAACAGTTGTAAATTGGTTCCACAGTGTTTTTGGAGTTGAGTGGGATGTGTACAGAGGTTTGTCCATTATAGGTGGTAGCTAGGTGAGGTCACCAATCAATATTATAGACACTCCACCAAAGTGTAGATGTTGTTGGTGTGGGAAAGCCTCACGTAGTCTTGTGTCTATTTTTAGTAGCAACTTTGGACCTATGAAGCTCATCTCATCAATCAAAATGTATCTTATATGTTTCATATCTTCTTGAAATGTTGTTAATGTCTATCCTTGTAGTGGGTTCATGTCTTTAATAGGGATTCAAAGCATTGAATGTATAGTTGATGCATGAATGTTAAATGCAACCACCCCTATAGGAGCTAATGTGAGCAACTAGCTTTTTTGTCCTAGGCTCTTACTTGTGATTGCTTTTCTTATGTGGGAAATCAGGTACGATTTTCCTTTCCCTACTGTTCCTTGAACAACCATGTGTAATGGTTTTTTTGAGGGGTGTTCACTATGGACAATGATAATTGTGAGCACTAGTTTTTGTTGCAATGATAGTTTATAGTCTGGGACATCCAAGTTCCTTGCCATAGTCTCTTCTTGGCTACATGTATTTTTCATGGGTATGAACTGGGTGGAAATTTCATGAATATCTTGGGGTATCGCTAGTTGATCCCATTTTTTGTTGTTATCAAACTCACGCCTACCAAGCATCTGAAGTTCATTTATAGTTACATTGTTTGAGGGACCCATTTGTGAAAACAACCCATTCGTTAAGTTCTATTGTGTTCCTTGTGGCAATCTCTGTATTATTCTCATCTTCTTCTTCAGTGGTTTCTTCCATTTCAATTGTGTGATTAACATGCCATACATCATATTTGGTTGCGTACATTTTCTTCCAATTTGCAATTATTGTATCCTTAGTAAGCCCTACCTCGCTTTCTATGCTTTGAAAATGTTTGTATAATAGTAGCTCGCTCCAACAAAGAGTTTCAAAGTTGTGGGTAAGTGCAAGAAGTTGGGTCCATGAAGAGGGGATGTTTAAGGCCAAAAAAAATATCTCGCAGAAAATGCATACATGTTATTAAAAAACGCATATGCGTTATGCATCGGGTACCCGAGCCTAAAAAAACATGTATGCACTAAAAAACGCGTACGCGTTATAAAATGCATATGCGTTTTTTAGTGCATACAAGTCATTTATTTAAAAAAAAAACTTTTTAGAAACGGGTACCCGTTTTAAAACACGTATGCGTTTTGAAAAGCAAAACGGGTACCCATTTCTAAAAAACATTTTTTTTAAAAATAATCAAACAAATAAAGAACACATATGCATTTTGTAACACATACGGGTTTTTAAAAACGCATACTCGTTATTAAAAATTTGAATCTCCAACCCACTTGCAGCCTTGGTTTTAGGCTCGGGAAAGGCTTGTCAATCTGAGCCTTAGCCTTTGACCTGCAACTAAAAAACTAAGGCAGATTGAAGAAGAATGTCCAACTTTGACAATATGGTTGATGGACTTTTTTTCTGAATCAATCTATAAAATTAAAACCCATTACAGAACACGATGTCTAGTTTCCAAATATATAATTTTTATTAATATTGGATTATATTTGTTATTTTAAAATTAATTTCAAAGCAAACTAGTCCTTAAACATGAAATATCAAACTATTTTTGTTTTTTAATAACTTTTTTTTGGTGAAGTTTCTTGTAAAAAATATTATATGACATCAATCTTTAGACAATTCTCTATAGAATAAAAAAACAAAGTTTCAAAAAATGTTTAGTTTAGGTCAAATTATGTTGTCCATACACGTTGATTTTTAAAAACAACAATTAAGGCCAATAAAAATTTAATAAAAAAAAAATATTCAACAAAAAACTACAAAAAAAATTCATCATCAATCTTCATGTTGTTAGCTCTCTTTCCTCAAAAGGAATTAGCAAAATAATTTTATTTGGGTCAAAAAGTGGTGTCCGTACACGTGCATGGTATGGTAAAAAAACAAGGACTTTTAAAAAGTGGTTTTTATAGATCCCTATCAAAATTTAATTTCTACAATCTGGGTATTTGAATAATTTACATATTTAGAAACTAGATTCAAAATTCAAAATGTAATAATATTGATTTTTTTTTAAATTCATTGTGTAAGTGCCTCAAATTTTCAGTCCAAGTGTGAAAAACAACAAAAACACTTCCACTTTTTGAGCTTTTTGTGGACCCAACTTCTTGCATCAACCCTTGTCTGAGTCCTCCTTTGGGATGCTATAGAAATTTGGGAAAACATTAACAATCGCTTTTACCTCTCTCTCTTTCCATTTGCATACTTTGCACCTTGCAAAATAGGAGAAAGGTATTGCAGATTCAAGTAGCATTATTGTTTCCATTTCTCCAGGCCAATTAATGTAGGAATGCAGGTAGGTCGTATGGAGGTGAATTTCATCTATTTGTCTTGTTATTCATTGGAAAACTTTCTGACCAACATTCAAAGAGGTGAATGGTCAATTACAAAAAATGAGCAAATTTTTTTGAAGCATATGACATGTTTCTTGGGCTCCTATATCACACTTTGCAACAAGCTCTATCATGAATTTTCAAAATGATGTGACAACCAGGTCATCTGTTATATGGCATGCAGATATTCTTGTTAACATATCAATATAAGACTCAGATGCTCTCTCTAATTTTGACGCATACTTTGCAAGGAATTTTAGTACAAGTGCTCATGAGATACCTGGTTGGCAATCTATGTTGGCTCTACATATCAAAATAATTTCTGGATTATGTATGTTTAGCCTATCATCATTTCTTCCAGGTCCATATTCTTTCTTCCCATTATCATCATAAGATAAGGTAGATATAATTTTTTCTTTCCATGGAGCTTTGTATCGACACTATAGTTTTTTCCCCTTTTTGCGTAAGCATGTCCCCTCTCTGCATTTTGTGTGCCTTTGGAAATGGTTGATTATCTCCTCATAGTCATGAGAGGGATCTATAGCTAATATCTGAGCCGTGTCTAGAAAGCATGGGTCATCATGTTGGGGATGATAGACTGTGTTGTTTCTAAGTGAAGCAAGGTGAGGGTTCCAAGCACTTACATACTTGTCAAAGAATTTCCTTGCCTGTTCAACTTTTGTGTTGTTCTCCCAATCAATTTTATCCATGTCTGGTGCATTTTCGAGCCAGAGGAATCCATGCACATGTGCAATGCCTCGATGTTGCCAATCATATCTATACCAATAATATTTTTCACCAAGAAGTTTTTGGATGACCTCTTCATGGAATACTATAAATCGTTGGTGCAGATTTAATGATGTGGTGTGGGGATTATTGATTACATTGTCCAAGTGTTGTTTGTTTGTTTGCATTTCCACTATTGTTACATTTGAGAGCAATCATTGCAGGTCTAGCCACTTTGTGTCTGCTGCACTCAATGTGAAAAATAGAGTGGGAGACCCTATTTGGTTGATCATATTTGTTAGCTCATAAAAACACTTGTTCCAATATGGTCTTGTGCCTCGAATTGAAGATCCAAAGTGCATGAGCTCTTTAGCTAATTGTGTGTCAGGGAGGATTTTCAAGTGTGCGTGAAGGTTTTCAATAGTTGTGGAGATGTTTTCTTCTGCATTTTTTTTAATGAAAATTGCTGCTATCCCTTGGCCACGGTGTCGCAACATAAGATTGAACATAAAATATCAAAACCTTGGATGCCTCCCAAACCTTTGGTCATAGAACCTCATCAAGTGCAGTGCATACTCGTGCATTCAGACTTCCCTAATCCGCGGTTGCATTTGTAGTGCAACCCCATTAGGGAAGAGTGTTGGAAATGCCATATCAAGCAAGCCTTCAATATTGTATTCATTTATTGGTGATGAGTTCATCTCGGGCCAATCTATAGTGGTATTTGTGTTGTCCTCAAGCTCTAGTGCTTGCTTAATAATTTCTAGCTCACGATGTCTATTTGGAAACTTAGCCATAAATGATGATGTGTGTACTATTATCTGCTTGATTTCATCTTCATCAATGGTGTTCCCACTATTTTGCACCCCTGTACATTCGCTAGTAGCAATGGTGTGCAACATGCTTGAAATATCTATGCTAACTTTAGGAATTTGAGCTAAGCCATCAACACTTATAGAAACATCATTATAGTATGGGTCATATTTCACTTTGTATTGCAATGCATCTATAATGTGACTTCTACTTACATAACAATCATAGAAATTTCATGTAGTGTGTAGCCTTCAAACTATGAGCACATCCAAGTCTTCTATCCTTCAAGGGAGAACTTTTGCAATATTTTTGATATCTTGTGGGAAGCTAATTGTGTGACCGCTATATTTATACTGCCCTCCAGGAGCATGGGTTACTTGTAGTACTGGGTTTACTCTAGCTATGAGCATTTCCTCCACTTGGGCCAGTCTTTTCAGCACAATAGGTTGTTCTCCTGGGTCCATGTTGTTGAGTGAGGAGAATTGATGTATACCTCTCTCATTAAAACATCTTTTGCAAGTAGCATGAGTGTCCGATGAATGAAGAAGCATGCCTGGGTAGTTTTCCTTGCATACAATGCATGTTTTCCTATTGGAAAGTGCATCTATCTTTTGTCGAAAGATTTTCATTATTTTTATGAAGGTAGCAGTTTTGCTGAATGATGTTCGATCTTCTATGTCTTGTTGTTTTTGCATATGTTGACCTTGACATGTTTGTTTCTCTAAATGTTTAATGCGTTTATTTTCTGTTATTTCCTCTCTATGATGAGCATAGTAATCATGGTTTCTCTCACGATGGCGTAGCCTTTGTGCTTCTCTTTGGTGGGGGTCAATTTGGCTGGAGTGAAAATTTTTCATTCGCCTTCGGGTGGCTATCGCTTCTTTATGTTGAGCATAGTAATCTCGGTTTCTTTTTCGAGTTTGTTGTCTTCTAATCTCTAGTTTCTACAAGCAAGCTTGGATTGTTCCGGGGCATTGGTCCACCATCTGTATTGTGGGAATGTGTAAGACCCTACTTCGTATGTACTTAATACAACCACAAATTGTTATATGTTTTTCTTGAATTGATAATTAAATGTATTGTGGATAATAAATAAGGCGATCTTTTGGCAATATTCTTGCATATCATTTTGACCTTATGTTTTATTTTCATTACCATGGAAGTGGATTGCACTCGTATACCGTGGAATGCAAATTAGATTCTAAATGGATTATTATAGTGTTTAACTAATAGACTAATGTGATACAAAATTGATACTTACGATCACGTTGGTAATGTGCAGGAAGGCAACAATGTTAGCATGAGAAAGGAGAACCATCAAGAGTGAATCAAAGGACCACTTCATGAGGATATAAATTTGACCCCATTCGGGGCCTAGAAATAAGTGGAGTTAATGTATTAGAGGACTAAGGGTGTGAGGGAATTTAGTTGGGATTCATGTGAGGTGTAAGTGGGGATTAGGTCTTGGAAACCACTAGCTAAGTTTGAAACTCGGATGGAACCTTGAGTGGGCTTTTAATGAGAGTTGTTGGTCAAATTGTTGGGTTAGGGTGCAAAAATAAACCCCCTAGGGTCTATACCATAGTGGTAGGGGTCAAGTAGGCATACAATAGTGCTCCTAAGACATGATTTGACCCTGAAAAGTCCTCATAATGATGAGTGACGAATTTTGAGGAGAGGATGGGGTGGAAAGATGGAGGGGTTGTCCAAGTGCATGTATTTTATTTGATAAGGAAAAGACCCTCATTTATGAAGGAAAGTACATTGCACACATCCCCATCCAAGAGTTGCAAGTTGAAACTTCTATATATTTTGAAGAAGGAGAAGGAGTGGGGTGTTACCCACTTCTCCTTTTGGAGAACTTTAGTGAAGATGGTAGAAAGAATGAGGAGAGGAGAGAAGAAGGAGATGAAGATGACTTGGCTTGGAGAAGAAAGAAGGATAAAAGAGTTGAATTCCATCATTGAAAGAGAAGAGATAAGTTCTTTGTTTCCATTTTACTTTTCTTTAATTGTTGTAAGAAATTGGTATGTAGCATGGGTTAAAGTTGAAACAAAGAGTAGAAAACTTAGATACAAGAGATTTGATGTTGAGACATTCTTATTCCTTTGTAAAAATTTGAAAGACTCCATTCTTCATCTTGGAGCTAAGATACTTCCTTGCTCGGGGGTATGGCTAGAGCCCATGAGGCTCCATGACGCCATTACGGTAGGGTGGAGAGCAAGCCTAAGTTCCTTAGTGTGTAAGTCATTGTTTCTCTTCAATAATATTGGTAATATTGTAATTTTAGAAAGATGGGTTTCATACCTATTTAATATTTCACATAGCAGTTTCCTTCATTGTGTAATTCCTTTGTGGCGGATAGAAAAGAAAAGAAAAAAATCTTGAAAGAGTATTATTAAGTTGTAAAAACACTGTCTGAAATATTACGTGTTATGTTCTTACTATTATAAGAGGCTTTGTCCCTAGTGATAGCAGGAAAACAGAAAAATAAAGGAAAGTTTATTGCAAGGGTCAAAAGGAATACATTACAACATTGTTTTATTTTTATGTATATAAAAGAAACAAAATGTATGATGTTATTTCTAAATATGTTTTTGCTAGATCCAATCAACACAAAATGGGAGAGTGTTTAAACAACCACCGCAAGCTTCTGCTACCATTAAATGAATATGTGATGAATTATTGCAGTAGTATGAATATCTATTTTGTGCTTGATATAAGAAGTGTGTAAGGGTACAATAAGGAAATGAAAGATTTACTTCACTTTCATGTATATATTTTGTGAAAATGGTGTTTATACAATCCTTGTCTCCTTAAAAGTAAAGAAAAGAAATTAAAAAAAAAGAAAAAAGAAAAAGAGAGAGAAACTTAAAAGAGACTGTTTCTTCAAGTGTGATATTTGGCACTGTGGAGATTCTTCTTGGATTGAATATCATAGTGCATCGTTGCTTCCTTAACCCTTCACTGTGCGTCACAAAAGAAAGTTAGAATTAACTAAAGAGGGTAATCAATTAAAAGATCTAAGAAATAAATAAATCTAGAAAGGGAAGAGACCTGATTACATGTATTCTCATACCATTTAGAGTCAGCATGTTGGACTTGTAGATAGTTCTTCAAAAAAAAAAAAGAAAGAGAAAAAGAAAGAAAGAAATCATATGCAGTATAAGAGGTAGGAGGTAGACTTCGTAACACTTCTCCTTGAATCGACCTCCTTGTCTGGGCTAGTACCTGCCGTTCTTGTTTAGAATGGAGCCATGGCTCTTTGCCTAGAAATATTAACTCTATCGTCTAAAGCAAATCCCCTGTCGAAGATAGAAACTTCGAGGCAATGTTTGGCGTCTGGCGCATGAGTAACCAATGGTTTCAATTTTAAACTATGACTCTTGGTAGGTAATAACTTTCAGCCGCGTGGGAGATTTTGGCTTGGTTCCTTTAACCTCTGCCATAGTTTAGTGGGGTTACGCCACCACTCATCAATGTCAAAGAAATTTTGGTCAGGGAAGTCGCTTTAGTTGGTGTTGACCATGACGGTTTAAGTCCAGTACACCTTTGAAGTTATTACAACAATGGCCTGTAAGGAAGTCATCTCGATGTGATGTACATCAACCAAATTTTATTGCAGAGTCCTTAAACAATTGATGAAGTAGGGGAGAGGATCCAGTACCTGAGCATGTTTCAATAATTGTGATAGTAGTTGTTAATATAATGGCCAATTTTTTTATCAATATTGGACTAATAGTTGTGACTTTAAAGTTGTTAGTGTTGATGATAACTACCCATAGTTAAACAAAATGTATTCCTTTGATCTAAAAAGCAACCAATCATGTGATTCTACATCAGCGCTCAATAAAACATGCTGTGAATTCACAAGTATTGGTCTCACTTTTTTTTTGGGCCTTTTTGGACACCTTGACAAAAAGCATGTTGATGTGGCATCATATTTGATGATGTGGCCCTGAAACCTTAGTTATAAGCAGGGGACTTGCCAAGTAAGCTGCTGTAAAAAATTGGGAGTGATTTGAAATTTCCACGTAGGATTTTGAGAAGCGCGAAGTTAGGGTGCACAACTACCGGGTCCTCTCCCCTAGTGATCCCATGCAATCAACCCCTACTCTCTCGCAAAATACCAAGACACTCAAGTGGATGATCAAGTGGATATTGTGTCAGTAGAAGCCAACGCACCAGTTGAGCCTGCAATAAATCCCATGGGTGTTGAGTAAAGGCGTAGCACTTCCTGGGTAGGTCTGTGAGGGAGACAACTCATCACCCTTGTGTTAAAAATAAATGAATAAATATACCAGTCAGGGGACGTTATTAATAACATATCTGCTATGATAAGATGGTGATAATAAGCGGTGACTTCATTATGTTTCATCCCCGTATGTGTATTTAGGCGACTACCTCACATATTACAGAATAATGAAAGTGACTGATCCATTTGATAATTTACAAGAAATTTTAAAAAAAAATATAGATCACCCACGGATGACTTACAGGCAGCCTTAGAATTTATTCAAAGAATATTTGAACATAACTTTTACGCACAGAATTTGTTTGCTCATATAAGAATGTGCTTTCATGGTATACAAATAGAATTGAAACATCCTTCAAGAAATGATTAACAGTAAAGCTATATAAACGATAACAATGTATTTATATGAATGCAACAATCGAGATATTAGTTGGCATCAATATTAACTATAACTTTTAACTATCCTCACACCTCACACTTCCACGGGAATGGAAAAAAATAAAGTTTTAAGACTCTTCCTATATATTACTATCTTATAAAAAATTAAAATAAGAGAAAGTAAAGGAGAGTATTAACTCTCTTTATTTTTATATATCGTATGGGCTTCCTTTTATATATGCCTTATTTTCCTTTCCTTACTTATAAATGTTTCCTTTTAAGCTTAAAATGTAGGTTTAGATTTTCTTATTTATATCATATATATGTGAGATGAAATGTGAAGTCTAATTATGATTCATTTTAGTGAATGGAATAAATAAATGAATAAAATAAGAAATCTAGATTATTTATATATATTAATATTTTTATTATAAGAGTAATTATAATAAATGAAGTATTTATGTTTTATAAAAATAAGATTATTTATTTATTTATTCTTATGATAAATTATTATTATTATTATTATTTTGTGAGTAAAAGATCTAATAATTTAATATGTATACATCAAGTGCATAATATTCATACACAAATATATATTGACCTTGGCAGCATAAACATTAGGAATAAAAAGAAAACATTTGAATAGATGAACATTGCTTATGTATATGTTTGAGTACAATGTAAGACTTAGGGTCTTACTATCCAAATGAGAAGGTAAAGGAGGGTCTATAATGACAATGAGATCAATGAATTAATTCAATTTACATTAATCTATCTACTCTTGCCTTATATACTTCATTTGGAATAGTAAGTAGGGTTGGAACCTAACATTGTAAAAGGAGTTCAAGACAAGTTAGTTTATTAATAGAATACCATATATAACTAAATTGTGTTAAAGGTTCAAATGGCTAAGTCACTATATCCCCTCCCTTGGAGATTAATCTTTTGGCATGTTCTTTGATTGGCTTGACCAATCCTATTAATCATAAAGGAACTCCTTAATTCAATGCTAGTCAATTGAGGGTAAGCCTTGAAGTGTAATGTTAGAAGATTAGGGTTTTTCTTTATAGCATGATCACGTATCACTTTAGTGACCAAGTAATAATGTTGTTAGTGTCGAGGTTAGCACACCTCGATAACATCAATGGTAAGGTTAATAAGAAGTGATTATTTATGGAAATATAGGCTTTATTGCCAATAGTGATAGTAAAAAAAAACTTAATACTAAGGTGGATGGGTACTTCACTTTCTTATAATCGATATGAACAACACCATCCAAAGAAGACCCAATACAAACACCTTGACCCAAGTCAGAGTAGAATAGTAATAATGGTTAAATATCAACAAAATATTTACCATCAACTAATTAATTTTAGTGCCCATGTGCATGGGAGTACCAAAGTGATATAAGTATTAGGGATAGTATGAAATTCATTATTACTAGATTGAAATATTAAGTAGACTAGTTAAACTTAGCAAAATTATGACTTGGCCTAAGTATTTCACAAAGGGGGTAGCCTTATAAAATTGGCGCACCAAAGAAAACCAACCTAGTACTTTCATCATTACCTTTCTCATAGTTAATATTAATATTCAAGTATTATCATCTTGGAAACTCTTAATCCTAATTCACATGAATATCAAATTGATTTATTAAGGTGGACTAGTCTCTAATTAAACTAATTAGACAAAGTCAAATTAGCATATCATCCTAATAAGATGTGCAATCAAGAGTACAATCTTGATGATAATTTTATTGGTAGCGACGTTAGTAACCATGTTATCTCATCATGGAAATTATAGTGTTAATTAACTTAATAGAGTTTTTAAAAAAATAAAATAAAAATTGTAGGTTTTTGTAGCAAAAAAATTATGGGCATGACAGAATGTAAGGCTGAATTAGTAATAATAGAAGCATAAATGCACTTGAACAACTATATGTGGCATCAACACAACATATGTAAAGCTTACAATGCTAATAGAAGTACATTTTGGATATTTATACATCTAAACAAACACAAACACACCCATACATATATATATAATGGACAATATCCTAATTTAATGTTCTTCACACAATTTAATAAAATTGCAGGAAGGTATATTAAGGTAAAAGAATACAATTTATTAGTTAAGAAACCCAAGTAAATATATCTATCAAAACAAAAAATAGAAAATAAAAAATTACATATTTAACTCATAGTTTTTTAGAACTAATATATATTAAAGTGTAGTTTTAAGATAGTTGTAGATTGCATCATGTCAAAATAATTGAGTCCTGAAATGGTGGAAGAAGTAGATTCCACATATATATATAGACATAAGAAAACACATACAAATTGCTAGTTTTGTTTGACTGAGATTTTACTATTATAGTTATAATTCAAACACACAATATTGAAGGGAGCATAATTATTTTTTGGAAAAGACACATGTGGTTGGAGATTTGAATGCATTTTGTTACTTGAACAAAACCATCAACTATACTACTATCTTATAATAGAATATATTGATCCTATGGTTTTCGATGAAGGAAAAAGAAGGTTTTGAAGGGACCTGAAACCCTCTACAAACAAATTTTGAATGGATTTGGAACCCTCAACCAAAAATTTGTCCTAACATAAATGCCATGAGAGCACAGACAACCATGGGTAAAAAAGGCATCCAAAGACAAAGAACCACAACCAAAAACAAAGCTGCAAGGAAAACAGCCTACAACTAACCAAAAACCAAACCCCAAACAAGAGCCATCAAGATTTACATTTAGAGATACTCTTGTGGGAGAAGAGAGTCATGTCAAAATAAGGCTTAGAGGATTTATCTTCCTTGCCCTTTACATAAATCCAACCCTCTTCCACTTGCGCTACCCCACCAACATGGTAATCTTGCACAACATAATAAACCCACCATTTGAGACACATGAAGAGGATTCCCCTAGACCTTGTGATTCCAAAGCAACCACCACATAAAGAATCCTATGTTTCTCAGATTTCTTCTCAACCGTATAATTTTGTTGGTCATTCTTGTCACTGCACATTTCTTTGATATTGGAAAGTAACATGTTTCTATCTGCAGTGAAGTCAACCTGCTCAACCTTTGTGATAGTTGCCTTCAAACGTTCTTCATTATTGTATGTTTCATTTCTACATGTCAAAGTAAACAAGTATTTTTTGTTCAACACATCTCTAATTACCTGTTGAGTATCCCTTTCTATGTCATCCTCAAACTATAGAGAGTATAGCTTCTCCACAGAAATTTCCATGAGTTATGTTGCTCCTTCATTGAATGCAACTACCCATAGCATATATATGTGGTCCTACAACCTTATTTGTAGTATGTGCCTATAAATTCAAGAGGTACATGCTATGTGACACTTTGAGAAAAACCACTTTTCATCTCTAGTTTGCACCAATCTTTTCTTGCATTGTTTTCCCCCCGTTACATTAGGGCACACTGGATAGAAAAATGATTCAGAGTTGATGAACACCAATGTTGCATTTATTGTACATTGGAGATGATGCACTCTATGCAACATTTATTCTCAAACATCCCTAATTGTTATTCTTGTGGCAGGCATGGATGGATCACTAAACTTTGTTGAAGGTGATAGAATATTAGCCCCACTTTGTTCAAACCAAGTTTGTAGTTTTTCTCTCTCTTGTATGTCAAGGTCTATAAATAAATTTGTATTTCTTGATGTGCTCAACACCTTTCCATTGTACTCGCAGAATCATCCATTTTTAATAGCGAGAATAGTTGTTTCTTGTAGGTGATAATTTTGTTGAAGACGAGCACCTTCCTTCTCTGCTATTGTTCCCGATAGAGTGATATCTATTATTGCCTCAGACATGTCCAACAAGGATATCATGCACCTTAGGACCTCTATCCCATCTCTTCTCCTAATTGTGGAGCTTGGACTGACATAAGTGACAACTCCAATAACATCAACAGTTGAGTTGTTACTCTTCTTTGCAAGTTCACTGATAGGTGTAAAGGAGAATAAGTGTTTTGGAATAGAATGGTTATCTTCACAAAGAGTGACCTTTGACTCTATTGACAAGGAAATTTCTAGCCTACTATTTAACTTGTTGTAAAGCTTATTAAGCAGCCTTTACTACACCACCAAATAATGTATAGGTTTTTCCAATAGTAATATTTTCATAATGAAGATCAACAAATTCATTGAAACAAGTCACACGTGTTTCAACCCCTTCTATGTCAATGATGTCGAAGGTGAAAAATTGACCTGTACCTTTTTGGGTATTGTACTGGCGAATATCCTTTTTGGTAGTCACACGACCTTTGATAGTCCATATTGGTTGAAAAGGGTTCAAAATTTTAATAGGCGTAACTACGACTGGTGCTTCCATTCCACCCCTAGAAGGACTCACGCCAAATAATCTTCTTGTAGGAGTTGATACTCTAGCAATGCTAATTGTCTTAGGTTTCACATTTGAGGAATTTCCCATTACCTGTTCTATATGGTGGTCTTGTTCCATATAAAGTGAAGTAGGTTTACCAATTATATCCTGGTTTGTAGAAACAATCTCAAGGTTCACAATGAAAATCCACCTATACATGTGCAACACAAGAATACAAATTAACAATATAGGGAACAAGCTAAAAATATCATAATATTTTCTTTTCAAAAATTGACAATTCCTTTACTCACTGAGACCCACTCAATTTGGGACAATTATATTTTGTCAACCTTATTATCGTTCCAACTAAAATTTCACCTGAGGCTATGTAATGATTATATTTTTGTGGTAACGATGCTTTTAATTTGTAGGCCCCATCATATATTTCTACCTTGTAGCGGTTGTTGCGTTCATGCCCATGTCTAAAGTTGGAAATAGAAAAACTATGCACATTAGGTTCACACCCTTGATTCCCATCATGGATAATTTTAATCACATTTGTGGTTAATATTGTAGCCATGGTCTATGGAAGTTGACTAACCCTGCAAAATTATATCATGTGTAAGATAGTGTTTGAATAGAACTGGCATGTGTTTTTGTTTCAGAAAACATATACCTCAACATATTGTTGAGAATAAGAATACACAAGTGTTGAAGTACGTAATAGTAAAAAAATATGAAATTGTGAGGAGCAATATTTTCGTTGAATATGTACTATAAGTTATATTCAATAAAATTAGTGCCATTCAGAACAATTTGCACAATGGCACTACAATGCAAACATAATATAACAACTAAGGTTTCAAATATAAGGTCCACCACTAAAACCTTTTCGCTCTACATATTACTATTTTGGCATCTTAATTTGGTTTCCAAAAAACATCTAATGTGTATAATGCTAGTGATCTTGGTCAAAATCACAATATAATAACTAACTTCCAATAAGTTAGTTGAATTTATAAGACCATATATCACTCAATAAAACATGGAAACCACATTTTAGCTCAAATGCATTGGCCACTCCAAAATATTCATGGTACTTTAACCCATAAAAGAAACCATAATATAGCTCAAGGGCTTCACTTGTTGCATAAAATTTTCAAACTACTTCTTGCACCAACTCTATGTTCCTACACATCGCATACACCTTGCCTTGTTCACATAGCTTCCTTAAAATTCTCAACATTGAGCGCAATGTTGTACATAGGTAAATGTTGCAAGGGTGAAATTTTACAATGATGTTCAAATATATCATCATTTTTAGCAACATTGCAATATATATTTATTAGACTTAAGGTTACAGTTCAAAATAATATTGAAAATAAGGGGACACAAGTATTACAATAAGTTCTATTCATTAAAATTAGAACTATAAAGATCAATATGTACAATGAAATTACAATATAAACATAATATATAAAAACTAAGGTTTGAAATATAAGGCTGATCACTAAATCCATTTCACTCTACATATAGCTATTTCAGCATCTTTCGACATCACAAAAAAGTAACTTCCAAGAAGTTTTTTGAACTCCCACTAAATCCATTTTGCTCTACATATAACTATTTTGGCTTCTTCATTTGGCTTCACAAAAGCATCTAATAATCTTGATCGACAATCACAAAAAGTAGCTAACTTCCAAGAGGTTAGTTGAACTTCTTGGACCATATATTATTCAATAAAGCTTGGAATTCACGCTTTAGTTCAAATGCATTGGCCACTCCATAATATTCACAATACTTTAATTCATGCAGGAAACCATAATATAGCTCAAGAGCTTCATAGGTCGCATGAAATTTTTGGACAAGTTCTTGCACCAATTCAACTTCATGATCTTGCACATTGCATACATCTTGGCTTGTTTGCATAGCTTCTTCAAAAATTTCGCGGTAACTTGTCAAGATATTGTTTGAAAAAGCTTCAACATTGTTGTGAGGAAAACCCAACCAATCCACAGATGTTGAGTCAGTTGTTGATAGAGGTAACTCATGGGTTTGTGGTGAGGGTGTATTGGACTCATAATCACTGCTTGAAATAGTAATAACATCTTGAGGTGCTCGTGCATTAGCCATATCCTAAAACTATAATTCAAAATAGCAACACTAATATTAAAAATAGTTGTCATTAACAAGGGCATAGGTATTCAATACGACCCAAACTACAAGCATATTACACACACCATTATGCCCTATTTTTATTTCCATAATCGACCCTATGAGGTGTGCCATCTTATTGTAGTGTGTCTTTTTTTTTTTAATAGTGTGTAAGGATCCATGATATAGAAAATAAAGCTTGCATTGCCAACCACAAAAGTTGCCCAATCTAATTCTTGTAAATCTCACCTTTCATAAATTCTCAAGTTTGTTTCATTCAATATTTTATGTTCAATTATTATTTTATTATGTTAATTATTATTACTAATTTCCTACACATTTTAAGGAATAAGAATTACAAAGACATTTTGATTTAGAAAAGTCTAAAGATTATGAAAGCATTTTCATTGAAAATGATCAAGGTATAGCAAGTTAAATCATATTTTATAGAGGGAGATTCAAATTCAATTGCATTATCTACAATTTATTGAGTCTTACACACCAACTTAATTTGAAGGATTATTTTCTTTTTTTATTAGTTCAATTCTTTGTTGAAAAATAAGATATTCTAAAAAAGATTTATTTATATAATTTTTCGTCACTTTAAATCAATATTATTGATATATAATATCATGTTAATTTAACTATTTTCACATACTCACTAACCCCAAATCTAAATAATATATATAATATTTTATTATATTTATTTAATTTTAATCTTTATTAACTATTAAAAAAATTCCACATTATATCTAATAAATGAAATCTTTATGTTAAAAATATTAATATAATAAACAATATTTTTTTTCCTTTTGCTTATGAAAAAAGGTTTGTATAATTGTATTCTTCTTTTATTTTTTAAAATATTAATTTCATTATTTGATTTATCGAGATTCTTTAAATATAATTAAATGAATTCATTAAATGGGAGAAGAATATAATTTAAATATACATTTATTCATCAAATTATTTAGATTAAGAAATAATATTTAAATTATATTCTTCTCCCATTTAATGAATTCATTTAATTAAATTTAGAGAATCTTGATAAATCAAATAATGAAATTAATATTTTTTAATTCTTTTTCTAAAATCTTTCGTTTGTTTAAAAAATCAATAAAAGTAGTTCATAAATCAAATATACATCAAGATTTATCAAGATTCTTTAAAATATTAATTTCATTATTTGATTTATCAAGATTCTTTAAATATAATTAAATTAATTCATTAAATGGGAAAAGAATATAATTCAAATATAAATTTATTCATCAAATTATTTAGATTAAGAAATAATATTTTTTTACTCCTAAAATCTCTCTTTTGTTTAACAAATCAATAAAAGTAATTGATCAATCAAATAACTCAGGTCAAAGTAGTTAATAATAAAATAAATTAACAATTCAAAAGGTGAGTATTTAATTTAATTTGAAATTTATTAAATTTTTATTAAAAATTAAATTTAAAATAAGAAATAAATTATTTTAATACTAAACTATAGATTAAGAAATAATATATTTTTTATTTTTTTAACTTTCACTTTCAACTCAATTCCTAATAAATCTCCTAAGCTGGGAGCATATGGCATGTTACATACATTGTGCCATTTCTTTCATTAAAATTATATTGAAGAATGCTTTGAATATAAGTAGTCACATGATATGACTACTTAGATTCAACACTAAAAAAATTCTCCATTTTTAAATAATTTGTTGAATACATTATTTGGAACCACCCACTTCATGGAAATAATAATAAGTGTGTTTAAGCTTAGAGTAAAAAAGGCCACCCTGTCAACCACCCATTTTTATGGCAAGAAAATGATGTAGTGTCACCATTTTAAAATATATAAATATATAATTTTTTAAATAATCTTAAACAATATTTATGCCGAAGGCATTTCCTATTTGAGAATAGCCAACTGAGTTTGTCCATCCAAAGTGCACGCTACTGGAGAGGAGATGCAATACACATCTTTTGTCCATAGTCATTGATCTATTTATCTCCATAAATATAATTACTAAGTATAATATTAAAAAAATCATATAATAAGAATACTAATATTATAATAATAATATAATATAAATAATATAATAATAATATAATATAAATAATATAATAATAATAAATATATAATAAAATTAATATAATATAACATAATAACAATAGTATAATAATAAGAAAATAATTTAATAATTTAATACTACAATTAATCATATTTTATTAATAATATAATATTAAGGATAAATATAATTTACTAAGTATAATATTTAAAAAATCATATAATAAGAATAATAATATTATAATAATAAGAATAATAGAATATTATAATAGTAGAATAATATAACAGTAATATCAAAGTAATAGTACAATATTATGAATAATATAATAATTTGAATATTAATAATATATTATTAATATTAATAGTAATATATTAATAAAAATATAGCACTATAATAGTAAATATATAACAAAAAAATAATAATATAATAATATTATTAAATTATAAAAATATATAACAAAAATAATATAATACTAACAATATATAATACCTAATCCAATCATTAATATAATAATAATGCAAACTTGATATATTAATAAAATAATAAAAATATATTGCACACCAAGATGTGATTGCTAGTTTTAATAAACAATTAAAATTATTTAAATATATAAGTATATTGTTGAAATAATTCTCCCTTTTTAAATTATTTGTTGAATACATTTATTTTTATTAATTATTTAAGTAATTGTGATCAATTGATATTCTTTTCATTATACTTAAATGAAAACATAAATTATTCATTAGTTTATGAAAATCAATATTTTAATAAAATGTTTTGTTTAATTTTTTTAGAATAAAGTTAAAAATCACTTACCAATGGATGACGTACCATTATTCTTTATTGTCTGTGGTTGTTGGCATTGCTAGAAACTGTTGGAGTGAAAATACATTGAGACAGAGCGGGGGGGGGAGTGGGGGGGGGCTGAATCAGTGTTATTAACTTCTTTACCAAATTTAACTAAAACTGAAATAAACTAGATGTAAGCTCCCATTTATCAAATGAAAAACTCATTCATGTATTGAATGTAATCACATAAACTGAAATGAGAATAGTAAACCATAGTAATTTAAAGCATTAAAGCAATTAAGTAAATGAACCATAGATACTCAAATAGACAACCCTCCTGGGGTAGAAAAACCACTCCTGATCTTGCTACGTTTTTCAGGCTTTCATTTCAATAATTACTTTTGCCAATGCCTCAAAGGCTGATTTCTGAGTACCAACTCAAGGAGCACCAACCCCTCTTTTTAGAGAAACCATTCTCAACGAGCACCAACCCCTTTTCTGTTTTTCAATAGAACATACAATGATACAGAGGATCACTCTGTTTCCCTGATTTCTGTCAAGTACCTCTTGACAAACAATGTGTAGAATTCTCAAATGTCAATAGTGACACTTCAAAGTTCCAGCCATTATCAATCCTTAAGAAATCTTGAGGAAAATTTTGTTATAGTCTCAATACAACTTCTCATCAAGCTGTATTACCAGTGGTGTGGAAAACATTTTTTTTCTCACACTCTATTTCATACATTTTTCATGATACTCTTCAAAACAGTTAACACACTATTTTTTTCAATAATTTTAGCTCAAAAATTAATATCCTATATCTCATGCAAAGCTATTATATTTTGCACTTATTATTTCTTTTTCTTTTCAGATTTTTCAGTCATGATCAAGCCCTAATCTCTCTGTTTTCCTCTTTTTACATTTTACATCATTACATTCCATGAAAAGTTACAACAGTTGCTCATTTTTCACTTTCAAAGAATTACTCAAAGATGATTATCAGGTTAACATGCTACTTGCAAGAAATAGTGCTAGATGTTTTCGTGATCATGAGGGAAGGATCAATCTGAATAAGATCTTCTGACAGGAGTACTCAAGTATTGTGCAAATTTAGAAGCCAGACTAGAAAACTGTCCTCTCAAGCAGCCTGAACAAACAATGATTTAACCAAACAACATCAATGCATGCATGTAATTTTTAAATAATGGCCTTTGAAAAACTACTGCAAAAAGAAGTAACTGAAAGAAAAGTGCTTCCATAACTGAAAACATGCATTTAAGAGTAGTTACCAAAGATTTAGCTAAGGATCTGAAGAGTTTCAAAGACTTTATCATTACCCACAAACTGAAATCACTATCCCTTTAAAATTGTCATGATAACATGAGAATAGTGATGGAGTTGTTGTCACTAAAGAGTTTACCAGATTTGCAGCTAAGCTGAGCAACCCATGCCACTTTTCTATTTCGAGCATTCCCCCGATGCCAAGAACCTGACAAGAGAAACGACCATGGTGATGGTCTTTCAAGCTTCCCCATTCGCTGTCCAAGAGTTGCTGAATACCAATAGATTTCACAGTGAAATGAATCAGAGTAAGATACCATGGTGGTGGCTAGAATAGGGTTTCAAACCCTCGTATGTAAGTGAAGCACAAGTTTTTCCCTAAAATTCCAAAGCAATCTCGAAATCCTTTACCAAGATTGATATCATTTGAAGTCCGAAAGGACTGTCATTAATAAATCAAATAACTCATTATGCCAATTGAAGTCCGCTTCCTTACCGCTCAACCACAGGATCCCATATGACTACCCACTATATAGTAGTAGCTTGCTTGCAAGCCACTAATTGCTTCTACTGCACTACCACAGTTACCCTTTTGACTACCCGTGGTATAGTGGTAGCTGCCTTGCAAGACGATAACCGCTTCCACCACACTACCACGATTACCCTTCTAACTACCGCGGTATAGTGGTAGTTGGCTTCCATGTCGCTAGCCACTTTCACTGCACTACCGCAATTAATCTTCTGACTACCCACGGTATAGTGGTCGCTGGCTTGCATGCCGCTAACTGCTTTCACCGCACTACCGCGGTCATTGGCTTAACTGCCAGTAGTACCGCAATAAGATCTTTGAACTCCGTGGCCTTACCAAAGTCAATCATGCTGACTTCCACCTTATTATGTCCTTTGCAATATAATGTGCCAATGCCAAATAATGTCCAATGACATATGAGGTAATGAAGACTAATTTTGCATGTTAAATTTATAATGCCATTCCACATACCATAAACCATTATCAGTTGATTACAGAAGCCCGATAGGGTTTTCTTAAAACTTAAAAGCAAACTACATCTCATAAACCCAAGCACTAGAACCATAGATCATTACCTATAGAACACTGATTCATGCCAAGGTCATAATTAAGTGCATCACTGAAATACCAATTGATAAAACAGAAACATATCACCTGATTAATAGAACAAAGAACCTATAACCATAATACCTCAACCAAGATTTGCACATGGAGTCAAGATATCAGTGCCACCATATATAGTATCAAAAGAGAAGTAAATATGCCAATCTTAAAAGCAGATCAACTGAGTAAACTATCACCAAGATTCCAGACTGTAAGACAAATTTTCATCAAGGACAAATTAGCACAATAGAGATTCAACAAACTCCCCCTTTGTCCTTGATGGTAAAACATGAGCCACCAAGCCAAAAATATAGTACTAGAACCGAATGCTCATAATTCTCCCCCTTTTTGTCACAAGGATAAAAGGAAGTCAACAAAGATAAACCAGATTCAACAGAGGAATTTCATGAAGCTACATATGTAACATTTTAACAAAAAATTATGAGCTTCAGGAAGAGCTATCCAACTCCCCCTATAACTAGGATAGACTGATTACGATAACAAAGATTGAGAGACAACTCCCAATCTAGACCTAAGTCTTTCAAAAAAATATTTAGCCAACGGTTTTGTAAAAATGTCAGCAACCTGTGCTTGTGTAGGAACATATTGCACAAAACATCACTAGCCAACACCTTTTCACGAAGAAAATGAAACTTAATAGCAATGTGTTTAGTGCGAGAGTGCATTACAATATTTTTTGAGATATTGATTGCACTAGTATTATCACACATAATAGAAATAGGTTTAGGGATTTCAATACCCATGTCAGATAATTTCTGTGACATCCATATTACTTGAGTACAACAAGAAGTGGCAACAATATATTCTGCTTCAGCAGTAGAGAGTGAAAAAAATTCTTGTTTTCTGCTGTGCCAGGCCACTAAAGATCACCAAGAAAGAAAGCAACACCACTGGTGCTTTTCCTATAATCCAAACAACAAGCCCAGTCAGAATCAATAAATGCCACTAATGAAAAATCATTGCTTCTAGGATACCAAAGTCCATAGTCAATTGTTCCTTGGACATATTTAAGAATACTTCTAACAATATTAATGTGAGATTCCTTAGGAGATGACTGAAATTGAGCAACCATGCAAACAACTTGCATAATGTCAGGTTTTGAGGCTGACAAATACAATAGGCTACCTATCATTTACCTATAGTCAGTTGGGTTGATAGCAGGAGAATCATCAACCTTGTTGAGTTTACAATCGATAGCCATTGGAGTGCTAACTAGATGACATTCATCCATTAGAAATTTCTTTAATATTTCTCTAGCATATCTTGTTTGAGAGTGAAAGATACTTGATTCAAGTTGAGATATTTGAAGACCTAAGAAGAAGGAAATTTCTCCCAACATAGACATTTCAAAATTAGATTCCATAATTAGTGAGAATTTTTGGCTCAAAGAAATGTTGTTGCAACCAAAGATAGTATCATCAATATAAATTTCAACAACTAGAATATAAAACCCTTCAATTTTAATATAAAGATTGATGTCTACTCCTCCTCTAATAAAACCTTTTGATAGTAAGTGACTGTCCAATCAGGAGTACCAAGCTCTAGGAGATTGTTTTAGGCCATATATAGCCTTTTTTATCTTGTAGACATGATTGGTTTTTTTTTTACAAGTAAACCCTTTAGGCTGTTCATCCAAATACCCATTCAAAAAGGAAGTTTTAACATCCATTTGATATATAGTAAAGCTCTTGAAAAAAAATATGCCAAGAAAATTCTAATTGATTCAAGTCTAGCTACTGGTGCAAAGGTTTCACTGAAGTCAATACCTTCTTGCTGAGCATATCCTTTGCAGACATATCTAGCCTTATTGCGAACAACATGGCCTTTTTCATCATGTTTATTTCTGAAAATCCAATTACCTCCTACGATATTTTTGTCATTTGGTCTTGGGACTAGCTCTCAAGTCTGATTTTTCTCAATTTGATCAATTTCATCCTGCATTGCATTAAGCCAACATTCATCAGTTAGAGCTTCATCAATTTTTTTTTGCTCAAACTGAGTTATTAAACAAAAATAAGTAAGCTTAGCCATGTGAGATTTTTCATCATAGTTAACTATTCTTTTCCTTGTTTGAACTCTTGATGATTTATCTCCTATAATCGGATCTTTAGGATGGTTTCTAGCAAGAGATTTTGAAGGAATTTTAGTTACACATTTTTCAGAGCTGGTTTCAACATCTTTAGATTTTGCTTCAGCTAGTTTAGGACTTGATGATTTTATTTCAGGCTTTGAAGTTTCAAAGCCTTCAGAATTTATATCAAGTTCAAATTCTTCCTCCTCATCATCTTGCATAGGTTCAACATCTAAAAGCAGACTTTCATCAAATTTGACATTGACAGATTCAAATTTTTAATTCATCCTATTGTTAAAGAATTTAAAGGGTTTGTTGTGAGTAGAGTATCCTAAAATGATACCTTCCTCTATCTTATATTGAAAACTCCCTAAGTTATCATCATCTCTCTTGATAAAACATTTGCAGACAAATATTCTGAAGTATTTAATTGAGGCAGATTTACCATACCACAGTTCATATGGAGTGGAATTTGATTTCACTCTGATCTGGACTTTATTCAAAATGTAGACAAATGTATGAAAAAATTCTTTCCAGTACATGTTGGGCAGATTTTCTTCATTCAACATAGTTGTTGATGGTGTTTTTATGCACTTCACAACATAGGTAATACATAGGTGCATTACCTCTCTTGAAAGACAATCTTCCACAATCAAATTGCAGAACACTATCCCAAGGTCTCTCGGATGTCAGGTCTTGATAGTACTTGGAATATATAAGTTGATTTATGTGATTTTATGGAATCACAAGGTGGCCTTAAGTGAGTTAAATATGTAGGATAATCAGGTCTATGAACAAAGTTCTTTGAATAGGAAATTACTGCACTTTGTTGTAGGTTCAAATAGAAGTCTTGAAATCCACTGTTTCATTGGATTTGGCTATACAATGTGTGATGAACCTTAGCATAGGTTATTTCTTAAAGAAAAGGAAAAGAGGAAGGGAAGAGAGAAGATTCTTGGAATTGCAACTACCGACGGACAGTGATCATGGAGGTTCTTGCTGTGGACAATTTCCTTAAAATAGGATTTCACTTAATCTGAATTCTCACAATGTCATGAAATCTATGCTATCTTCTAAGGACTGAAAATATTCATCATTCATTGGCCATGTAAATGTGAACAAAGAAAATTTTTAAAGAGTAGCTATGAAATTATAGTCTAGACTAACTTTTCATAGTCACCTACCAGCAACAAATAACTAAAAGTATGGACAAGGAAAGCATACACACAACAAAAACCTTCATAACCAAAGACAACATCACTAAATCTACCAAGAATAGCTAAAAGGAAACCAAAACAACAAAGTAACTTAAACTAGAATCTTAACTAATGGGAGAAGAATCATGAAACATGTGAAGAAATTCAAAATACACCAATAAATCACTGTATTTTCTATTGCAATTTCTGCAACATTCCTTTACAACAACTCAACTCCCTTAAAGTGAGAGGAGGGGACCCCTATTTATAGTTTTCAAAAGGAAAAATGAGTGGCCAAGATTTATTTATATTGTGTGGCCAAGATGCACTTTACAACAGGGTCTCACCTACGCCCAAATATATTACATTTCTAAAACATCTTTTGTCTTTTTCCTATTTTGTCTTCTAGTGGCAACACTGTAGTAGTTTTGTCTTTTGCTGATTGCTCTTTGCTGTAGCTACTCTTTCAGAAGTTCTTCATCAATAAGAGGATTACCTTCCCACTTCTTTAAAGCTGCATATTCTATGAATCTCAATATTACCGGCCAGAGCTTGTCGACCTCAATGATATCAAACCTCAACACCTGGTAACTCCACTCCTTGGAGTTGTTAACGAGATTTTCCTAGTCTTCATCATATTTGGCATCGTTGTCCCTGAAAAGCTCAGACTGGGTGAAAGCTTGAGCAATAAAGCTCATGAAGTCCATATTAATCTCGGTTGGCATTTCCTTCTCCATCCTTCTCTGGAAGTGGGGCTTTATGATTTCTGCATTGATCTTATCGACAGACATTTCATACCCTGTCATCAGCTTGAGATATTTGATACTATCTCCTCTGGCCTCTTTGGCCCATTTTATATCTAGAATTATTATTTCCAGGATCTGTTTTAGCCTCCCCTTTCGATGACCAAAATCACATTTCCTTATATCCATTAGCTAGTGGTCATTGTCCTTGAAGGCGAGGTCTTTTTCCCAAACTTCGCTCGACAGTGTGAGGATAGCCTCAATCTTTGGATAGGCAACCCTTTACTTCTTTGGGAATTCCTTGCAGATTTGCCTTGTGCCTTCAAGAGATGTTTGTACCTCTAGGAACTTGTTTTCTATTTGGATAGCCAAGTTGATGCCCATGTTCCCGATGTCCAAGACCTGTCGGAAACAAGTTTTCATGGTCTTATCCAAGTTTCTTCTTCTCTCCAACTTGTGGATCTTTTCCTAGGACAAAAACTGCGGTGGGGCTAATGATGTGGTGGGTTGTTCATCTAGAGATGACCATTGCTAGATGTAGGTTGTAAAATCAGCCACCTATGCCATAAGATCTTCCTTTTAAACCTTATCCTATTGGATAAGGTGCACCACTATGGCGACCGATTCCTAGAGGTGGTCAACCTTCTGTTCCCATTTGGCTACTCCTAGGTCGATGGTGGAGACGTTATAAATTAATCCCTGTTCTCCAACCACCGACGTAGCTATCTGCACTACCCTGGATTCAGAGGCATCCATTGTTATCTTAGACCTAACCCTTGGCTTCTTCTCCTTCTTTTTCGTAATTTGAACTCTAGTCAATATTGCCTCGAGCCTTGCTTTTAGATCCTTCAGGGCAAGAGTTCTCTTCTCAAGATGGTTTTGTAGCTAGTCGGGCATATGAGGCCCTGCCTTAGGTGATTCCTATTGAACTTTTCTGTCCTCCACCCTAAGCTCAATTTCCTTGACATTAACGGTCTCCTACTCAGCCCTTGCATCCTCTTTCTCCTCGTCAAAATCTTGCATGAGCGTTATGCACTTGATAGGAGACTTGGTGAGCAGTTGCTTCTTAGGGTGGTCTTCCCGCTCAACACCCCTTTCTTCTTCTTCTTGGCCACACTCAATTTCCTTGGGCTTGTCCTATTGTTCATCCTCGTGGAGGGATGCTTCTTCCTAATGCTTCGGGGTTTGATTATGCCTTTCTACAACAGACCTACTGCCTTGAGTCCCTAGAACAACAAATCTTTCTTGAACTGTAAGTTGTTCTCTAGCCTCTTTATCCTCAATTTCCTTGAGTTGCTTGTTCCACTCTGCTTCGAGCTTTGGATCAGCCATCTCTTGGAGAATTTCCATTCCCTAATCCTTGCTAACCTCACTGGAAGATTCATACACCACCTCATTGATCATCCGATGCTCATAGATGGATGCTCATGATATACAAATTCTTCATCTTCCAGTCTCACGACTGCCTCTTGTTCTCGTCGCTCAACCTCATCTAAGATTTGTATTGTGGCCTCCATCCTAGGTGGTTCTATAAGAGGAGGGAGAGCTGGGGCATTAACAATTTCTTGGGCTATTGCAGCTTGCACCATTGGATTTGCAAGAATTCTCGAAAGCTCAGAAGGCACATTTTGCATGTATTCAACGAAGGATTCTGGGAGAGTGAGGGTAGGCATTGCAATAGTAGGTGAAGTAGGTGGAAGGGAAGGAGACATGGAGGATGATGAGATTGGTGAGGTTGTGGTGGAGGATGAATCTACTGATACGACCTGCATGATCGGAGAAGTGGAGGCAAGGTGGATAGAGATGTCCACCGCAAGCAAAGAGGAAGTAGTCATTGCAAGTGGAGTGGATGGAATGGTAGCAATGGTAGCACTTGTTGCAGTAGTGTATGAAGCATTTGGGGACCTGGGTGGATCAACTTCCAACTCCTTGACCTCATGGAGTGGATCCTTAGGTATCATAGGCATCTCCGTAATGTTGCCTGTTCTTCTATGTTTCTTGGGAGGCTCACCCACCGAGACCTTTCTAGAAAACACCTTTAGGTTAGGTTGCTGCTCATCAACCTCCTTCCTCTTTTTTGACTTAACAGACGATGGAGACTTAGAGGTTTCTCCAGTCATAGCAGTAGCCACCCCACTGTCAAATCCACTTGACTCATTATCGAGTCCCTTGAATGTCAAGGAGAACCCTTGCTGCTTTAACCAAGTGACTTGATCGCTGATCCATGCCTTTGTACAAGTCTCAATGGGCTTGGTGAGAATGTCGAGGTCATCAACCTCTTGCTCGTCCCAATCAATCAAAGGAAGTGGCAGATTTGTGTTAGCATTCTATCTTGGGTCTATCACCGTGCTCTCATCTTCTACTAGCTGATCCGAAATTAGACACAAGTTTACTCTCTTCACATCAAGGCGTTTATATGCATGTAATGCCGTATTCACACTTCAAAATCATCCTTGCAATTTTCCCAAAAGTCCTCAAAATGGTGGAGGTGGGCGTATTCTGATCCAAGTTCCTTTTTGATGTGACCGTATGGGTCCAGCTGTGGCCTAGCTATATACTGCTTGAAGTGGTACTCGACCAGCTATTTCTCTAAATTTCCTGCACACTGGGAAGTATGAATCTGATACAACCCATGGCCAAGTTTGAGGGGATAAGAAGTCCCACCAGATGTTTACTGCTGAGGATATGGTGTATATGTTGCAGTTGCCATGTTAGCTCCAATAGTATAATCCTATCGTTGGGGTATAGGAGCAACTTATTCAGCCTTTCCGTGAATCCTTGAGCACGAATGTAGGTAAACTTTGGGAATTGTATAAATAGGAAGGCATAGTGCTTGAGAAGGGCACTAGCACTATGAGAGACTCTTCTCTCAAAATCACCTCCCAGAGACCGAATGATATATGCACTGAAGGAATCATTCATCAGATAGTAGTCTCGCTTGAAATTTTTGTATTCTAGCTATGGGTATCTGTCGTATGGTTTGAGTTCTCTTCCAGGTGTCCCATTGGCACTGCCGACAATCTATGATACTGCCACCTATGGGCAAGTGATTAGACTAGGTAGGATTTCATGTAGAATTTTGAGGTTTCCCTGGCATTGATGAATTGCTTGTGAAAGAAATTGCTGATTATTTCCCCCCTATCGAATGCAGCGTCACTCCCTTAGAGGATTTGTTCAACAAAGTACAACATCCATTATTGGAAGAAGGCTGCAGTAGGAAGGCCCATTACCCTGCTTGGTAGGGTGACCAGGTCATGATAATATTTAAAGAAATCGCTACGGAAGAGCTCTTGGGGAACTTTAGCAGCATTGGCTCGGCTGTCCTTCAACCAATATTGGTTGATCAACTTCTTACATCTCATCAGATCCTGATGCCATAATGATTTACATTCCTCCATTGTCAGGGTCTCCATGCTCTTGAAGGTGGGGATGTGAAATGTGTTTGTTATCCCAATAGGGGACATATCGGCAAGGATGTTGCCATCCCTATCCACAATGGTTCTTGTTTCAACCTAGTACGCCTCCTGACATGCTATTACCTGCTTGGGGGCTATGAATGCGGGTGGGAAACCTGCAGCTTTGGCAAGTCCGCTACTTCTGATTAGCTTTGCGTTGTCCATCTTTGGATCCACCCTAACCCTTCGAGTAAACTCATCAATATCGACTTACCTGATATTGGTGTCTGTTATGTTCTACTAGCTAGTCGTAATCTTTGAATGCAAAGGTGCCCCCTGGAATTGATACCTCATCTGGTCTTTGTCTTCCTTGCCTCAAGGGGCTTTTGTGGTTCTTTTCCCTTTATCCTTGGCTGTCCCAAAAGTCTTTGCACCAAATTCCATAAATCTTGCACAAAGGCATGTGAATTAGCAACATTGTCATGAGAAAGCGGCCTCGAAAAAACCCCTGCATATCAAGGTTAGATCACAATATTCACATTTGATAACGTCTGAAACTTGATAAAAACATCATTTACAAAGCAAAACAAGTAACCTGGGTTCCCAGGGTTGGATTTCCCTTGGCAGAATACCATTTAGAGGGGAAAACGAGGCATGGCATTCCTGATGACCTTTCCCCATGTTGGATTTGTTCAATGAAGGGTTGGCGTGAAAGAAGACCAAATTTTAGGAAGTGGGTCGAAGTCCGTTTTTGATTTTGAGGTCATTTGAGTCCTCATTCTTGCATTTAGGTTCTAGCAACCAGAAAGCTGTCTAGGGTTGGTTGTTTAGAATAGTGTAGGGAAAACAACATTCTGGGAACTGGGTTCCAATGTCCGGGTTGCCAGGGCCGGAAAGCTATTGCGGAATACCTGTTCAAAATGGAAAAAGTGCCAAGAATTTTGGAGGCGGAAGTTCAAGGGCCGAAGTTTGAGGATGACTTGGACGTTTGATTTATCAGTTGATGAGAAATCAACGGCGGATGGACATTCGGGGTCCATCATCCGAAAAGATAGACGGGCTTGGCCATTCAGGATGGCGAAAGTGACATGAAATTCCAGAGACGGAATTTCGAAGGTTGGGGTCCGAGAACAACTTGGACACTTGGTATTCTTGTAGGCTTAAGATGGAATTTTCATGGCCAGGATCGAAGGGTCTGAAGGATGGAGCGTAACCGCCGTTTGGAACGATAAAGCCACAATGGAATCCCAAAGGTGGAAATCTAAAGGCTGGGACCCGAAGGGAGATTGGGTGCAAGGTACATTTTCTATGCTTTGAGAATGATAGTGAGAAGGCCCGGGCCTGAAATGCGCCGTCGACTGTTTGGAAGAATAGCGATGGAGAGGTGAAGTTCCAGTCTTCAATTTTATTCTTCAAATGATCAATTTTTTTTAATTTTCATTTTGTGGGTTTTTAGGCTGAGGTACTACCCTACCAGGTTTCAAGTTTCTTTTAATTTTTTACTTGATTTAAACCATGATTTTGAGGAAAAGGAGACAAGGCATGTGGACAATGGACATACCTCGAAATCTCAAAGAAAATTTCAGTCGAATTCATGAAGAACGACGAAGCAAAGGTTCGGGCGTGAAGGCAGAAATTGCTAGGGTGACGTTGGGATTTTTGATCGCTTCTCACATGTGAAAATGACAGTTGAAAACTTGTTTATATAACCCACAACGCCATTATTATCCAATTAAATGCCTGCTACGGTGGTAGGTGAGGTAGATGAGTTCAAATTTCTCGAGCGACGGTGGGTGATCTGGGGTTCGGTGGCCGAGAAGTCATCGAGCCACGACCATTTCAAAATTTTGCAAAGTGTTAAGTTAAATGATAATCAAGGACCCAGGGTCTGAGTCCTAGAAGGAAGTCGAGCCATGACCACGTGAAACAACAAAAGATAGAGGGAATTCTGGAGAAGGAAACCTGAGAGCCGGGATCCAGGGATCAGAAAGACATAAGGGAAAAGCCGACGAGTTTGAGCAAAAAGTTCGGACGACCAACGAAGCACCGAAATCCGGAGGCTAGAAATCTGTCGGGTGCTGGCCGCATAGAACGACATAGTTGACAAGGAAACCCAGGAAGGGAAAACCGAGAGGGGAAACCCAAGGGTCTGGGCTCGGAAGGCGTCACAAACACCAAAAAGGTTGACAAACAGGGGAAACCTGAAATGGCTTAAGCTTTAGCATTTTTCCAAGGGGAAAAATTTGGTCAAACCTAAATTGAGACTTTTTTGAGAACGTGTTGACCTTTAAGGATGCAAAAATGGGCACACAAAACAAGGTGAAGCAAAAAGGACCCGAGAAGAAAAGAAGGAAAGAGAGGGTCCCCATTTTGAACTTGGCATGTGTGCGATAGGCACAACAAATGGGGACTCCTCTAGGAGAACGCTCTTGATGTTCTAAAGATAAATATTCATTTTGAACCCATGATCTATGGTTTCGCACACCAAAGTTGATTTTCAAAGCTAAACTAAGAGCAGGTTAAGGAAGGTGAGATTGAATCATGTTGTGACATCATCATGGAGGTGTGTGTGTGGTGAGTTCATTTACTCTCCTTGGAGATAGGATGGGAAACCACTGATCGGGAGGGATAAGCTATGTAGTTTGCCTAACCTTAAAAGTAACTTGGACATTGCTCCACTACTAGTCAGGCATCCATAGCCCTGACAGAGTTGTCGCTGTGATCCCGTGAATATAGCTCTACTGCCAGCCAGGTGTCCATAGCCCTGGTAGAGATATTCTCACACCCATACGGTTGTTATTTTCACTTTGTCTATTCTTTTCATTTGATATTTATTTTCAGCATTTTCCTCTTTTATTTTTTGTTCAACCGTGTAAGCAACAAAGCTTACTATGGGCTTGGGAATCACATTGGTCATTGGAGCAGACTTTAGATTTTCACTTATTCAGCCTTCTCAGTAATCACCATACCATTCTTTGGAAATTTTAAAATGTGTTTCTGTGTGTTCCATGATAAATGGAGGGAATTCAAGTGGAAGGCCATCCTAGGTTAGTTCAGAGTTCAAAAGCTGAAAACCAATGCTTAGGGGCTTTTAGATGCTGGTAATAGGGAATGAAGGCTTATCTAGAGAACAATGCAAGAGTGGGCAGTAGGGAAAACCATTCATTGAGACAGGCACGACCACCACAGCAGAACGAGAAGACTCTTTCAAAGTAAAAAAAGAATAGCTGGGAAATGAGAAAACATAAACACAAAGAAGGGAAACCTATCCTAACCTATGCACATGTATTTATACAAGCAACTCTAGAAGAGCTCAGGCCTAGAAGTAATGCTTGAGGTGCTACCTGTTGACAAGTAAAGGGATGTCTTTACCAGTAAAAGTCTTTAAACGAAAATCATATTCTCCAAGGATTTCAACAATTTGAAAGGGGCCAAGCCAAAGTTTGTCGAATTTGTTGTGTCCCCCTTTCTTTTCGTGGGCCTTGTCCCAATAAAGGACCAGATCAAAAATTCAAAAGGCCTTAATTTTGGCTCAATGTTTGAACCATCTTTTGACGATGCCTTGATGTTTGGAATTTTTTTCTATTGCACGGTCTCATACCTCTTCTAGGTGTAGCAACTCGGCAAGGTGAGCTTCTCTGTGTGGTCTCTGAAACATACCGACCAATTTTTCATTTTGTTACACAGCTAAATTCACCCATTAGCATTAGTACAAACATAAACTAGTTGAATGTAACCCTCTCCTCTGATCAACCTAGATCCCAATGCGGGCAAGGTTGAGAGCATACACGAAAGGGGATCGTTAGCATAACAAGAGATTGCTAAAAGTAATAGAAAGGAAGTGCAATCACTCAACCACTTATTCATTGGGAGGACTGGAATGAAAGTACAGTACTGCAAATAAAATGCAACTCGACCACTTATTCCACGGGAGCATGTTGACGGCTCAGCCGATCAACAATTGATGAGAATGGATTACAATTAAGAAAATAGGTGGCAAGCCGGCCTCTTCCACTTGTTCAATGGGAATGCAGTGATTAAACTTAAGCTATAGACTGAAAGGATACCAGTCTCTTCCACGATCGTGGGAAATGGCATACAACCAAGAATGCTGGCAGTACTACTGCTCAGCTTACAATATGATAGAACTTCATGTCATCCATACAAGTATATAATGTTGTAATAAAATAGGAAGACTTCCCTATTCCTATCTTGATCTCACAAACTCAAACCCAACTCACAAACCCCATTTTTGTTAATCTGATTATGACAGACCTACACTGAAATTGCAGAATCAACAACACATAAAATCGCTCATTTAATGATAACTCACTCAATTCTCACTCAAATCCCGTGAAACCAAATGCAAAAATTTCTAATGCTGAAGGCACCCAAGAAGAAGCCAAGAAACCAACCCAAACACATCATATTCATTTTGCACATAATTAAATGCATTTCTAGAAATGTTCGACCCTCAACGAGGGGTGATTTTGCCATTTGAAAATAAAGACCCATCAATAAAATCTATAAATTGGAGGAAAGGGTCATTCCAACCTTAAAATGACAATCATCAACTACCCATAACCAAATAAAAATCGCTCACAACTATCTAAGCCAAAACTCAGTTCAGCCAGAGTCAAACCAACAACTATGAAATGGACTGAAAATATAATATCTCAAATCCAAATAACAAAATAACTCTAAAGAAACCTATTCTCAACTAGTTGCTATCTTTCAAGCAAGAATTCAAGCCAGCTAGGAAGTGTGCATCCCTCGAAGCAACTCTGACACCATTTTAGAAACATAATAATACTCAAGTCTGAAGATGAGAAACATTAAGAAGAGAAATCCCTTATATAACTTTTGAAGAGAATCCTAGAAGCTTCTAGAAAGTGCACTAAACCTAGGAGTCAACCAATTTTCAAAATCCCATGTTGACTTACCTTTCCTCAAGTTGGCGTCCTTTTTCACTTAGTGAAAAATCTGATTAAAATTAAAATTACCTTATCTTCTCAAGTTGGCGTCCCTTTTTCCTCTTTGGTAAATTATCAATAATTCACATAACTTCTTGATGAGGCGCCCACCCATAAAATCCCCCCTTTTTAAAGTAGCTTCTAGCGGGTTATAATTAAAATAAAACATTAATTTAATTAAAACAACTTATCTCTCTAGAAAATGCATCCAGACAATGATTCTGATTCTGCCAACTGAACCATCTAAGGAGGGAAGCCAAATGCACTGAAGCAAATAGGACCACTTCCAGAAATATAATTTACTAAAAATAGTAAATCCATGTATTTACTCGGATCATCATGTAAGTCATATCAACACAAAGCTCTCTGAAAACCCAAAAAGGAGTTGCCATCCAAACACCAAGATTCCAGAAAGAGTTGAAACATCCTCCCAGAAGATAGGGAACCCTAATTTCTACTTCCGAGTAGTCTATGGGTCACCAGGATAGATTAACATCCAACTATCAGATCACTGCTGAGAAGGGGACATTACAGTCCGCCCTTCCCATTATTGCTTGTCCACAAGCAACTGTAAACTAGGATGCTGCAAGATCTCCTCATTCTTCGAAGTGGCATCCTTAAACGAAAAATTATTCCATTTCACCAAATATTCTTTGATTGTCCTTCTCCTCAAAGAACGTTCCCTGGAATTGATAATTCTTTCAGGAACTAGCACCAACAACCCTTCCTCATCTAGTGGGGTAATATTGGATGAAACAAAAATTTTATATCCAAACTCCTTTTTGAGGCGAGACACATGGAAAACATTGTGTACTTTACTGCTAGGCGGTAATTCCAATGCATTGGCCACTGTGCCCACGCTTCTGATGACTCTGAAAGGCCCATAGAAACAAGTTTTTAGCTTCTCAGATGCAGTCTTCTTGAGAGTAGACTGTCTGTAAGGATGAAGGCAAAGGTAAACCATGTCCCCCACCTCGAAGGAGCGCTCAATCCGCGGCTGATCAATGTACAACTTTTGCTGATTCTATGCCATCTGAATGTTATTCTTCAAAGATTTCAAAATATCCTGACTTTTCTACAACATATCTTTGGCCTGAGGTTCCTTACTATCCCCAAACACCAAGTTTGCAAAGCTGGTAGCCTCATAACCATAGAGGGTTTGAATGGAGACATCCTAATGGACATGTGATAGGATGAATTATAACAGTATTTCCCCCAAGTGAATCCTTCTGACGCAAGCCTTCTGCTGTTCTGAAACATAATTCCGGAGATAAATCTCTAACCATTTGTTCACAATTTCTATCTGACCATTGGTTTGGGGTTGATAACTAGTGCTCGGAGTAAGCACTGTACCACTCATCTAAAAAATTTCCTGCCAAAAAGTGCTTAGGAACTTGCTGTCCCTGTCACTCACAATGTTTTTTGGTAAGCCATGCAACCAAAACATCTCATGAAAGAACAAATCGGCTACCTGAGCTGCTATAAATGAACTGGTGATGGCAAATAAATGAGAAAAATTCATTAGTCTTTCTACTACCACGAAGATGCAATCCTTCCCTCGTGTCTTAGGCAACCCTGTGATGAAATCCATAAAGATGCTTTCCCATTTTTGATTGGGAATGGGTAGGGGCTGCAACAGTCCAGCGGGGTATGTGTGCTCATTCTTGTTCATTTGGAAAGTATGGCATTCCTTGATGTAACTCAACACCTCATTCTATAATCCTTTCCATGAGAATCTTTCATGGATCTGCTGGTAGGTCTTAAAGTAAACTTGATGACCAGCAAGTGGAATGTCATGGAAAGTTTGTAAAACCTTCTTTTTGAGCTTAGAATCGGACACCAAGAAGATCCTATCCTTGTAGTGTATCAGCCCATCGACCACTTTGTACTTTTCATCTTGACAAGTACCTTGAATAATGTTGGTTGCAAACAAATTTTTGGCATAATCAGCAAGCAACAACTCTCTCTAATCAGCAGTAAGATTGCATAATGAGCTCAAATGGGGCCTTCGAGACAAGGCATCTTCCACCACATTATTCTTCCCCTTGACATACTCAATGTTAAAATCATAAGCCTCTTGCTTACTCACCCACTTTTGTTGCGTTTCATTCAAGTCCTTTTTATGCATGAAGTGTTTGAGACTGTTGTGGTAAGTCTTGACAACAAACTTACTCCCCACCAAGTATTGTCTGAACTTGGCTAATGCATGCATGATTGCAAGAATTTCCTTGTCATAGATCGAGTATGTTCTTTCAATTCCTCTCAAATTTTTGCTTTTGAACACAATGGGCTGCTTTTCTTGCATCAAAACAACACCAACTCCTTCTCCCAAAGCATCACATTGCAGCTCGAATGGTTTAGAAAAATCTGGTATGGCCAAGACTAGACAAGAACTCATGATCCTCTTGAACTTATCAAAGACAACTTGTGCCTTTTCCGACCACAAGAATTCCCCCTTTTTGGTTAGATCAGTAAGAGGAGCAGCAATTTATGAATAACCCTTCACAAACCTTCTATAAAAACCACATAGACCCAAGAATCCTCGCAAATGGGTTAGAGTTTCTGGGGTTGGCCATTCCACGATAGCCCTGATCTTTTCTGTATCAAATCTAACTCCCTCTGCATTGATGATGTGGCCAAGGTAGAGTAACTCTCCCATACCAAATTCATAGTTCCTCCCAAGTCTTGCTGTAAATGAGGATGTCATCAAAAAATATCAACACGAACTTCCTCAACTGCCTCTGGAAATTTTTGTTCATGCAAGATTGGAAAGTGGCAGGAGAATTAGTCAGCCCAAATGGCATAACTAAGAATTTAAAGTGACCATAGTGGCACCGGAATTCCATCTTCTCAACATCTGACCCCCTCATTCAAATCTGGTAGTATCCTGACCTTAAGTCAATCTTTGAGAAAAACTTAGCACCGTGCAACTCATCATTGAGCTCATTGATTCGGGGAATGGGATACCACCTCTTGATGGTGCTCTGGTTCAAGGCATGATAATCCACACACATGCAAATGGTGCCATCCTTCTTCTTCACAAGTACAACTGCTGAAGTGAAGGGGATTTTACTTGGGCGAATGAAACCCATCTCCAAAAGTTCTTTTAAGTTTTTCTCAATTTCATGCTTTTATTTCTTAGGGTATCTGTATGGTGTTGTGATTATAGGTTTGGCCCCTTCCTTATGCTCAATGAAATTCTCAAACCCTCTATCTGGAGGTGGTCCTAGAGGTAAATCTGCAAACACTTTACATCTTTTTGAGAGCACAGATTGAATATCTGGTGGATATTCCCTCTTTGCTTCAATCGGGCTAGTTGGAAGAACCATACACTCTGCAACCCACTCAACTGCATCATGTCGGATCAACCTTTCCATCCTTTTGAAAGAGACAATCCGAGGACCCCCATGTGACATCCCTCTTAGGAATACTTTCTTCCCATTGGATTGAAATTTGAGCTCCATGGTTTGTAGGTTCCAAGAGATCGCAGGCATTGAATGCCAAGAATGACATCAGTGTCTCCAAGGTTAACTACATAGAATTCATCTTTGAATTCATGGTTACCCAACTATAAGGACATGTTGGTAACTTTGTGAGTGCAAGAGATGTGGAACCCATCAAAAACCACCACTTTGAAGCCTTCAAATTCTTTTGTCTTGAGTTCCTTCTTTGCAACCAATCCTTCATCAATGAAGTTGTGTTTTGCTCCCGTATCAATCAAAGAAACCACACGATGCTTCCCAATCAAGCCATGAACCTTGAAAGACTCATTATTTTGGAAAATTGAGAGTTGGGCAAAGGTGCCCTCACCCCCTTGCTCTTCTTCAACCTCCTTAAGTTCACGTTCTTCACCACTTTCAGCCAAGTCTGAGTGCTGCTCTATGTGATCAGATTCTGATCCATAATTAGAATAGGCCTCCATATGGTTAGAGCATCCTCTTCCATAGCATCTGTGTCCCCTTGTCCAAGGTTCTTTGCATGTGTAACACTTACCTTCCTTAGATTTTCTCTAGCATCATCATCCAACCTAGGAGGAAATTTCTTATGCTGATTTTAAGGGTATCTTTTGTCTTGTCTATGGGAAAAAGGCTTGGATGGAAACTTAGGCCTAGGTGCGGACAACTCCATGTCTCTATCCTTCTTGATAGATTCTTCAAGACTAGGTGGATCAAAAGCCTTTACCCATCACTTCAATGGTTCCATTAGACCTTCTGAAAACAACACCACTAATCTTATTTTGGTGATGTTGGGCACCATCATGGAAAGCCTTAGAAATCCACAATGTATGATTCAAAAGAACCATGTTGTTTCAGCTGAGAAAGCTCCCTAAAATTCACCTCAGGATCCTTAGTGTCAAATCTGTCAATCAACTTGTTGGTAAACTCTTCATACATTCTGATTAGGTTGTGGCCAAGGGTGACCAAACCATGATACCACCATTCATGGGAAACACCTTTCAAGTGTAGGGTGGAAAATTTGATTGCGTCCTCTTCCACCATAGGTCTCAAGGATAAGTAATTATCCAGTTTTTCTACCCATTCTCTAGTTGTGCATGCATCAGTTCCATCGAAATGAGCCAAGGACACCTTCTTGAGAGCTTGTTGGTAATCCATTCTAGGACCCATAGGAGCTCTATAGTCAGTTCTTCCACCATTCCTCTAGTTCCTTTGATTCATGAATTGATCAAAAGACCACTGTTCCCTAAGATCAGGAGGGAAGGAGGCATGCCCTTGTCTGGTATCATCTGCAAAGTTCATTGCAACTTCAACTTGATGTTCTTCTCTTTGCGTGAATGTGGGAAAAAGGGGCCTAGAGGATGATCCTCTAGATGTGGTATCATGCTGTCCAATGGTTCTATCTCTCCCACTACCATTGTTCCCATTAACTCCAATATTTTCACCATTAGAGTTGTTTCGAGTATGGGGCGAATTATTTGGAGCTTGCTGGTCCATTCTTGCAAGTAAGCGGCCTAGCATGTCAATCATCCCATAAAACATTTTTACCATTCTGTCTTATCTCTCATCCATGGGCTATTCATTGTTGTCTGCCATCTCTTCATCTGCTTTACATCTGTCAACTATTTTTCCGTATTTCTCTGAGTGCCTCAGAAAAAGTATCTGCCTCTGGTGTGCATGGAAACTGATATGGTGGATTTCTTGCCTGACTTCTGATGTAGTATCTGTGGGCTCTATCACTCATCGATAATTGAACTCAATTTGAAACACAGGTTGACAGAATCATGGTTTTGATACCACTTGAAACATACAGGCCAATTTTTTCATTTTGTTACATAGCTAAATTCACCCATTAGCATTAGTGCAAACATAAACTAGTTGAATGTAACCCTCTCCTCTAATCAACCCAGATCCCAATTCGGGAAAGATTGAGAGAATACACGAAAGGGGATTGTTAGCATAACAAGAGATCGGTGAAAGTAATAGAAAGGAAGTGCAATCACTCAGCCACTTATTCAGCAGGAGGATTGGAATGAAAATATAGTACTGAAAATAAAATGCAACTCGACCACTTATTCAGCAGGAGCATGTTGATGGCTCATCCGATCAAAAATTGATGAGAATGCATTACAATTAAGAAAATAGGTGGCGAGACAGCCTCTTCCACTTGTTCAATGGAAATGCAGTAATTAAAATTAAGCTATAGACTAAAAGGATACCAATCTCTTCCATGATCATGGGAAATGGCATACAACCAAGAATGCTAGTAGTACTACTGCTCAGCTTACAATATGATAGAAATTCATGTCATCCAAACAAGTATAGAATGTTGTAATAAAATAGGAATACTTCCCTATTCCTATCTTGATCTCACAAACTCAAACCCAACTCACAAACCCCATTTTTGTTAATATGATTATGATAGACCTGCACTGAAATTGCAGAATCAACAACACAAAAAATCACTTATTTAATGATAACTCACTCAATACTCACTCAAATCCCATGAAACCAAATGCAAACATTTCTAATGTTGAAGGCACCCAAGAAGAAGCCAAGAAACTGACCCAAAGAAATCATATTAATTTTGCACGGAATTCAATGCATTTCCAGAAATGTTCGACCCTCAAGGAGGGACGATTTTTCCATTTAAAAATAAAGACTCATCAATAAAATCTATAAATTGGAGGAAAGGGTCACTCAAACCTACCAATGAAAATCATCAACTACCCATAACCAAATAAAAATCGCTCACAATTATCTAAGCCAAAACTCAGTTCAGTCACAGTCAAACCAACAACTGTGAAATGTACTTAAAATACAATATCTCAAATGCATATTACAAAATAACTATAAAGAAACCTATTCTCAACTAGTTGCTATCTTTCAAGAAAGAAGTCAAGCCAGCTAGGAGGTGTGCATCCCTCGAAGCAACTCTGGCACCATTCCGGTAGCATAACAATACTCAAGTCTGAAGATGAGAAACATGAAGAAGAGCAATCCCTTATATAGCTTTTGAAGAGCATCCTAGAAGCTTCTAGAAAGTGTGCCAAACCCAGGAGTCAACCAATTTTCGAAATCCCATGTTGACTTACCTTTCCTTAAGTTGGCGTCCCTTTTCACTTAGTGAAAAATCTCATTAAAATTAAAATTACCTTCTCTTCTCAAGTTGGCGTCCCTTTTTCCTCTTTGGTAAATTATCAATAATTCACATAACTTCTTGATGAGGAGGCCACCCATAAAATCCCCCCTTTTTAAAACAACTTAAGTCATGAAGCTAGGCCAAGGGGGTTATAATTAAAATAAAACATTATTTTAATTAAAATAACTTATCTCTCCATAAACTGCATCCAGGTGCTGATTCTGATTCTGCCAACTAAACCATCTGAGGAGGGAAGCCAAATGCATTGAAGCAAACATGACCACTGCTAGAAATAGAATTTACTAAAAATAGTAAATCCACGAATTTACTCGGATCATCATGTAAGTCATATCAACGCGAAGCTCTCTGAAAACCCAGAAAGGAGCTGCCATCCAAACACCAAGATTCTAGAAGCAAGTTCCAGAAAGAGCTGAAACATCCCCCCAAAAGATAGGGAGCCCTAATTTATGCTTCCGAGTAGTCTACAGGTCACCAGGATAGACTAACGACGAACTGTTAGATCACTGCTGAGAAGGGGAAATTACAGTCTCCCTCTTCATAAAAATCATTGATGAACTAGAGGGTAGGGATCTTCAAATGTATGGGGAAAAGGGGCTCCAAGTTGTAAACGAGATGGTACGGGGAATCTTCAAGGGTAGCCTTGTGACGAGTATGATCTGCCCATAGGGAAAAATAAATTTGGGTGTGCCAGTCTTTGAGATTCCTATCTAGTAGCTTCTTGATCACAATGACCAAGTTCGTGTTGGTTAACTCAGCAAGGCCATTGCCTTGAGGATAGTAATTGGAGGAAAATTTAAGGGAGATACCATAGTCAAAGGCCCAACTCATGAATTTTAATGAAGCCAATGCAAGGCCGTTATCGTATACCAGAGCATAAGGACAACCAAAGCGATTTAAAATAAAACTTTCTAGAAATTTAGTTACTACTGCAGTTGTACATTACCTACACATGATTGCTTCTGTCCACCTAGTACAATAATTAGTAGGATCCAAAATGTACCCGTGTCCAGTAGATGATGGGGGGCTTACCGGACCAATGAAGTCGAGACCCCACTGCACGAACGACCTTACCTCCAAAACAGGTTGCAATGGGACAACAACATTCCTTTCTCGAGTGGCAGTGGCCTAGCATACATGGCAAGTATGGACATGACCATGAGAATCCTTTAAAACCATGGGCCAATAGTACCCAACTCTTAATATCTGATGCATAGTTGACAAATCGGAACCGTGGCTAGTCCCGAACTTATCATGAAACTCTCTGAGAACATGATCAACCTCTTCTTGACCAAGGCATCTCAAGTAGACACCTCCATGATTCCTCTTGTACAAAATGATGCCCTGCAACATGTAATTGCTACTTTTCAATCTAAGGGCCAGCCTTGTGACTCCCTACAGATGAGGTGAACATTTATGATTAAACAGGTAATATACTATATCATCATACCATTCCCTTGGAGAGAAATCCTCTAGCTGGTACTATTGCACTGTGAGCTCGGGCCCAACCTCAATAACTACCTCTGCCATTGTTTTGGCAAGTGCTTGGCCTCTCACCAGCCTCATCAGATGGATTTCCATATCATACTCTCGCAGTAATACAATCCACTTTGCCCTTCGCTCTCCTAGCTCATTCTGCATGAGCAATGTCTTCACCGCGGGGTCGAGAACTATAGCGAACACTTTGTTGCATAAGATATAATGCCTGAACTTCTTGACCCCCTTGACAAGGGCATAGGCTTGTTTTTTGACATTGTGATAGCGTAGTTCAACATCCTTCAGAGGGGTGCTCATGAAGGCAATCGGATGTTAACTCCCCTCGTCATCCTTCTGTGTCAAGATACTAGCACATGAGTGATATGAAGCAAATGAGTAGATGTAGAAAGGCTTCAAGTAGTTGGGGATGACCAGCACAGGGGCATCAACAATCGCTTTCTTAATTTCCCCAAAATCCTGCTTTGCTTCTAGGGTCCACTCGACCTTAGCATCCTATTTTAGCATAGCATTGAGTGGTTTGACGATTTCTGCGAAGCCTCTGATGAACTTGTGGACAAAGTTAATATTTTTGAAAAAATATTTTAATTTATTTTTGCTACCTAGCAACTGAATCTTCATGATTGACTAGATACGTTTGGGGTCGATAAAAATTCCCCTTTTTGATAAGACATGTCCAAGGAGCTTCCTTTCAGTGACACCAAAGATACACTTCTTTGAGTTAAGGGAGACCCCGAATTCATGACATATTTCAAAGACTTTGCATAGGTCAACAATGTGATTACTTCACTGCTTTGAGAGTACTATCAAATCATCCATGTAGATGATTATGCACTTGTTGATCAGGTCCTTGAATGCAATATCCATGGTATGCTGGAAAGTGGCACCAACATTGATTAGTCCAAATGACATTCGTCTGTAAGAAAAAGTTCCCCATTTGGTGGTAAATGTCATTTTATGTCGATTGTCATACTGTACAATGACCTAATTGTACCTTGAATATCCATCCGGGAAGGACATCATGTGGGAGCCATTTACTATCAGCAACACCTCATCTAATGAAGTTATATGATAGTTATCCTTCTTTGAGGCTTGATTCAGATTGTGGAAGTTGACGCACAATCTGATTTCCCCATTTTTCTTTCTAACAAGAACCAAATTCGCCACCCATGTGGAGTGTCTAACTAGAAAAATGATCTTGGCTGACAAATTTTTTTGTACTTCGTTGTATATTATTGGTTCCAGCAAAGCATTGACTAGTCGCTACTGCTACCGAAATGGCTTCACATTTGGTGTAAGCGGGATGGTGTGGGTGATAATTGACATGTCATATGTTTTGAGATCCTCGTATCTCCAAGTGATGACGTCTTGGTAATTCTGTAGGGCCTCGAGTATACCCTTTCTTTCCTCAGGAGTGCACACCTTACCAATGAATACATTCATAGCATTCCCGGTCGTTCCGAGGTTGTAAGTGTCACACAGGCCGCTCATGGTATCCTTCTTAGCCTGCTGATCCTGATCTCTGATTTGATCCAAGTCAAAGATTCGCTCTAATTTTTGCAGGAAGGCCTCCTTTAGAAGAGCCCAAGTAGTCATCATTCTAGTGGGAAAGTTAACATACCAATAGAATGCTTCCTCCCCTTGAGAGTAGGGAAAGAGCTTGCAAACCACGTCCTCATAGATAATCTACATATTTTTCAAAGCGATTTCAAAAATTCTTACATGTTCTTCCACAATCCTCTGTGGGTCTTGGGCAATGAATGTTGTACAAAAGATTTTAGGATTCTTTGGCATATCATGATATAAATTGAAGGCCAAAGGGGATGGGTTATTTCCCAGCCATGCCATAGGACAAGGTGGTGGAGGTGGCTGTGCCATACAAACTAGCAGCTGTAAAGGGACAACAACAGGGCTTGCTGCTGTGTTCAGTTAAAAGGCAGTGTTCAACCCAGATGGAGTGGTAGCCTAGAAGGCTGTTTGGATCAGATGAGTGGAAGTTGGTACTTCCAATGATGATGGAGAGGACAAAGTTGAAATATAAGTGAGCTGGTCTGGCGAATCAATGATGGATGGTTCCCTTCATTTAGCTCTTTTAGCTTGGATAGGGGGCTGTAATTCCTGAAATTCTCCCTTATTCGGTGTAGATCTCAAGACTCAATGAAATATCTCAGGGGAGAATGACCCAATTCGATCCAAATTTATCTCCAAAAAGGTCCTCCTTCTAGCGTCAGTTCTGTTGATGGTGTTCTTATGCACTTCACAACACAGGTAATACGTAGGTGCATAACCAATCTTGAAAGACAATCTTCCACAATCAAATTGTAGAACACTATCCCAAGGTCTCTTGGATGTCAGGTCTTGATAGTGCTTAGAATATATAAGTTGATTTATGTGATTTTCTAGAATCACAAGGCGGCCTTACGTGAGTTAAAGCCGTAGGAGAATCAGGTCTGCGAATAGAATTCTTTGAATAGGAAATTACTACACTTTGCTATAGGTTCAAACAACAGTCTTGAACTCTATTGTTTCGTTAGATTTGTCTTTACAATGTGCAATGAATCTTCACTTAGGTGATTTATTAAAGAAAAGGAAAAGGGGCAGGGAAGAGAGAAGATTCTTGGACCTACAACTATCGGTGAACAGTGATCATGGAGGTTCCTGCTGTGGACAGTTTCCTTAAAATAGGATTTTACTTAATCTGATTCTCACAATGTCATGAAATATATGCTATCTTCTAAGGACTTTAGATATTCATCATTCATTCTCCATGTAAATGTGAATAAAGACAAAGTTTAAAGAGCAGCTATGAAATTATAGTCCAGACTAACTTTGCATAGTCACCTACCAATAACAAATGACTAAAAGTGTGGACAATGAAGGCATACACACAACATAAAACTTCATAACCAAAGACAACATCACTAATTCTACCAAGAACATCTAAAAGGACACCACAACAACAGGGTAACTTAAACTAGAATCTTAACTAATGGGAGAAGAATCATGAAACATGTGAAGAAATCCAAAATACACCAATAAATCACTGTATTTTCTATTGCAATTTCTGCAGCATGCCTTTACAACAACTCAACTCCCTTAAAATGAGAGGAGGGGACCCCTATTTATAGTTTTCAAAAGGAAAAATGAGTGGCCAAGATTCAATTCTATTGTGTGGCCAAGATGCACTTTATAGTAGGGTCTCACCTACCCCCAAATATATTACATTTCTAAAACATATTTTGTCTTTTTCCTATTTTGTCTACTAGTGGCAGCACTGTAGCACTTTTGTCTTTTGCTGATTGCTCTTTGCTGCAACTACTCTTTCAGAAGTTCTTCATCAATAAGAGGATTACCTTCCTGCTTCTTCAAAGCTACATATTCTATGAATCTCAAGATTACCGGCTGGAGCTTGTTGACCTCAATGATATCGGACCTCAACACTTGGTAACTCCACTCCTTGGAGTTGTTAACGAGCTTTTCCCAGTCTTCGTCATATTTGGAAGTGTTGTCCCTAAAAATCTCGGACTGGGTGAAACCTTGAGGAGCGAAGCTCATGAAGTCCGTGGTAATCTTGGCTGTCATTTCCTTCTCCATCCTTCTCCAAAAGTGGGGCTTTATGCTTTCTGAGTTGATCTTATTGAAAGGAATTTCGTACCCTATCATCAACTTGAGATATCTAATACTATCTCCTTTGGCTTGTTTGGCCCATTCTATATACAAAATTATTCTTTCCAAGATCTGTTATAGCCTCCCCTTTCGGTGATCAAAATCATGCTTCCATACATCCATCAACCAATGGTCATCATCCTTGAAGGCGAGGTCCTTTCCCCAAAATTTTCTCGGTAGTGTGAGGATAGCCTCAATATTTGGATAGGCAGCCCTGTACTTATTTGGGAATTCCTCACAAATTTTCCTTGTGCCTTCAAGAGATGTTTGTACCTCTAGGAACTTGTTTACTATTTGGACAACCAAGTTAATGCCCGTATTCCCGATGTCCAAGACCTTCCGAAACCAAGTTTCCATGGTCTTATCTAGTTTTCTTCTTCTCTCCAACTTGTGGATCTGTTCCTAGGACAACAATTGCAGCGGGGTTGATGACATGGTGGGCTATTCATCTGGAGATGACGATTGCAGGATGTAGGCTGTCAAATCAGCTACCTATTCCTTAAGCTCTTCCTTTGAAACCTTATCCTATTGGGTAAGGTGCACCACTGTAGCTACCCCCAAGTTGATGGTGGAGACGTTATAACTTACTCCCTGTTCTCCAACCACTGGCGTAGCTATTTGCACTGCCTTGGATCCAGAGGAATCTATCATTATCTTAGACCTGACCCTTGGCTTCTTTTCCTTCTTTGTCATAATTTGAGCTCTAGTCAGTATTGCCTCCAACCTTACTTTCAAATCCTTCAGGGTGAGAGTTCTCTTCTCAAGCTGCTTTTGTAGCCAGTCGGGCATCTAAGGCCCTACCTTAGGTGATTCTTGTTGACCTTTGTTGTCCTCCACCCTAAGCTCAATGGCCTTGACATTAATGGTCTCCTAATCAACCCTTGCATCCTCTTTCTCCTTGTCAGAATCTTGTGTGAGCATTATGGGCTTGATAGGAGACTTGGTGATTAGTTGCTCCTTAGGGTGGTCTTCCCCCTCAACACCCCTTTCTTCTTCTTCTTGGCCGTGCTCAATTTCCTCGGGTTTTTCCTCTTGTTCATCCTCATGGAGGGATGCTTCTTCCTCATGCTCCAGGGTTTGATTATGCCTTTCCACAGGAGACCTACTGCCTTAAGTCCCTGGAACAACAACTCTTTCTTCAATTGTAAGCTATTCTCAAGCCTCGTTATCCTCAATTTCCTTGAGTTGCTTGTTCCACTCCATGTCGAGCTTTGGATCAGCCGTCTCATGGAGAATTTCCATTCCCCTATCCTTGTTGACCTCACTAGAAGATTCATACACTACCTCATCGATCACTCAATGCTTATAGACTAGATGCTCATGATATACAAATTCTTCATCTTCCGATCTCGTGGCTGCTTCTTGTTCTTGTCAATCGAGCTCATCTGAGATTTGCATTGTGGCTTCCATCCTAGGTGGTTCTATAGGAGGAGGGAGAGCTGGGGCATTAACCATTGCATGGGCTATTGCAGCTTGCACCATTGGATATGCAAGCATTCCTAAATGCTCGAAAGGCACAATTTCTATGTATTTAACAAAGGATTCTAGGAAAGTGAGGGTAGGCATTGGAATAGAAGGTGAAGTGGGTGGAAGGGAAGGAGATGTGGAGGATGATGAGATTGGCAAGGTTGTGGTAGAGGATGAATCTACCGATATGACCTGCACACTTAGAGAAGTGGAGGAAAGGTGGATAGAGATGTCCACCGCGGGCGGAGAGGAAGTAGTCATTGCAAGTGGAGTGGATGGAATGGTAGCAATGGGAACAACTATTGCAGTAGCTGATGAAGCAGTTGGGGACCTGGGTGGATCAGCTTCCAACTCCTCACCCTCGTGGAGTGGATCCTTAGGTATCACAGGAATCTCTGTAACGTTGCCTTTTCTTCTATGTTTCTTGGGAGGCTCGCCCTCTGAGGCCTTTCTCGCGTACACCTTCGGATTAGATTTCTGCTCATCAACCTCCTTCCTCTTTTTTTACTTAACATATGGTGAAGACTTAGAGGTTTCTCTAGTCGTAGCAGCAACCGCCCCACTGTCAGAGCCACTTGGCTCATTCTCGAGTCCCTTGAATGTCAAGGTGACCCCTTGCTACTTTAACCAAGTGACCTAACCACTGATCCATGCCTTTTTACGAGTCTCAATGGGCTTGGTGAGAATGTTGAGGTCATCAACCTCTTGCTCATCCCAATCAATCAAAGGAAGTGGCAGATTTACATTAGCATTGTATCTTGGGTCTATCACTGTGCTCTCATCTTCTTCTAGCTGATCCAAAATTGGACACAAGTTTACTATCTTCACGAAGTAGGCAGTCATATGCATGTAATTCCGTATCCACACTTCAAAATCCTCCCTGCAATTTTCCAAAAAGTCTTCAACATGGTGGAGGTGGGCGTATTCTAGTCCAAGGGTCTTTTTGATGTGACCATATGGGTCCATCCGTGACCTAGCTGTATATTGATTGAAGTGGTACTCAGCCAAATCTTTCTCTGAATTGCCTGCACACTAGGAAGTATGAATCTGATACAACACTTGACCAAGTCTGAGGGGATAAGGAGTGCCCGCTAGATGTTTACTACTGAAGATATGGTGTATATGTCACAGTTGCCATGTCAGCTCCAATAGTATAATCCGCTAGTTGGGGTACCGGGGCAACTTATTCGGCCTTTCCATGAATCCTTGAGCACGAATGTAGGTAAAATTGAGGAAATGTATAAACATGAAGGAATAGTGCTTGAGAAGGGCCCTAACACTATGAGAAAGTATTTTCTCAAAATCACCTCCCAGAGATCGAATGATATATGCAGTGAAGGCATCATTCACCCGACAGTAGTGTCGCTTGAAATTTCTGTATTGTAGCTGTGGGTATCTGTCGTATGGTTTGAGTTCTCTTCCAGGTGCCCCATTTGGCACTGCCAAAAATTCATGATACTTCCGCCTATTGGAAAGTGAGTAGACCAGGTAGGATGTCATGTATAACTTTGAGGTTTTCTTGACATTGATTAATTGCTTGTGAAAGCAATTGCTGATTATTTCCCCCCAATAGAATGCAATGTCACTCCCACGGAGGATTTGTTCAACAAATTACAACATCGATTCTTGGAAGAAGGCCACAGTAGGAAGGTCCATTACCTTGTTCAGTAGGGTGACCAGGTCGTGATAAATTTCGAAGAAATCATTACGGAAGAGCTCTTAGGGAACTTTAGCAGTGGTGGCCTGCTCGTCCTTCAAACAATATTGGTTGATGAACTTCTTACATCTCATGGGATCTTAATCCCATAATGCTTTACATTCCTCCATTTTCAGGGTCTCCATGCTCTCAAAGGTGGGGATGTGAAATGTGTTTGTTATCCTGACAAAAGACATATCGGCGAGGATGTTGCCATCCCTATCCATAATGGTTCTTGTTTCAACTTGGTACGCCTCCCAGCATGCCATTACCAGCTCAGGGGATAACAATGTGAGTGAAAAACCGGCAACTTTGGCAAGTTCGCTGCTTCTGATTAGCTTCGTGTTGTCCATCTTTGGATCCACCCTGACCCTTCGGGTAAACTCATCAATATTGACTTGCTTGATATTGGTGTTTGTTATGTTCTGCCAACTTGTGGTGATCGCTGAATGCAAAGGTGCCCACTAGAGTTGATACCTCATTTGGTCTTTGTCTTCCTTGCCTTGGGGGGATTTTGCAGCTCTTTTCCCTTTGTCCTTGGCTGTCCCAGAAATCTCTACACCAGATTCCATAAATCCCACACAGAGAGACAAGAATTTTATGAGAAAGAGGCCTCGAATAAATCCCTGCATATCAAGGTTAGATCACAATATTCACATTTGATAACGTCTAACACTTGATAAAAACATCATTTAGAAATAAAAAAAGTAACTCAGGCTCCTAGTGCCGAATTTCCTTTGGAAGAATGTTGTTTAGAGGGGGAAACGAGGCATGCCATTTGTTGGAACTTTGAAATTTTAACAATTTCATTCACCCTTCATGATTATTAGTCTCCCAAAAGGTTCATAATATAGACATAAAAATCCTCACATAGCATATTTTACCTAAATCTGGTTCAAATTTTGTCATAAAGCCCCATTAATTTCATCTAGCATTGAAACATTAACATATGAAAATATCGACATAAGTTGATGCAGGTCTAATCGATGATAATATACATATCCTCAATATATCGGTGAGACATCAGACAAGTAATATCGATAAAGTTATACACTAAGAGAATGTGGATTTGTATTACTTATCAACAAGATAAAAGGTATCGGTGTGATGGTGTAAGGTCATATCGAGCTAAGTTACCTTTTTTCGATTGGAGTAAAGTAAAGTCTATCAGAGAGACTTTGATTGTCGGAAAGAGATTTCAAAACACTGCCCAAAGCATTATTGGTCTTGCCGATAAAGAAAAGGGAGGACTCACTCGGTGAGACAAATGATGCCGAGGAGAGTTCAGAAAGTCTTACCAACCCCTCAGGTTTTGCCGACAGAATTGAGCATACAGAGATAAAGGGTGTTGAGAAGACAATGCGTATGGTCTCGCCAAAGAAAAAGTGTATCGGTGAGACATGTCACCACGGGGAGATCTAAGAGACATCACAACGAGTATCATTTTGTCAACATGACAAATACTTGTTCTCGGTGACATAAGTCAATAAAGTGAACATCTCGATGAGATGAAAAGCTTTTAGAGTAAGGTGAAGAACCATTGGCCTGATTCATTAAGTATGGGTGATAGTTGTTTTGGTGAAGGTCATGGCGATAGAAAAAGAAAAAGGAAAAAAACTATTTGGGAGACTTGTGATGTCAGAGGGACTACAAGATGTCTTAGTGGGTGGGTGAACATTGAACAGGTGGATCGACCAAAGATTTGAAATGTCTTGCTGATATGATCCCTGATGTGAGAGTGAGAATTTCAAAAAACTTGCAGCATTCATGTCTCAGTAACAACATTGATGGCGCCACAAAGCATAAAAGATTTTGCATATTAGGGTATGCTCAATTGAAATCATTGTCTCATGGAATTGGTAACAAAGGAGAGCAAGGGAACCAACAGAGCAATTAAGGCATTCACCTAGCTTAGATTTACAAGAAAGTTACAGTAAGTTTCTCATCCTCTCAGAATTTATAAAATTTGAATATGGAAGGCACTAGTTCAAGAAAACTGAAAGGAAGAAAACCCGGGGAGGGTAGTCAATCAAAATAAAAGAAGCAAAAGATAGAGTTGCAACTAGAAGGCACTGAGAGGAAATTGAATCAAGACCTCATAGACCATTTACCTGGTTCTGGGCCTAAAGCTAGGCGTTCTGCACAACTCAAAGCGGAAGTTGACAAATTAGATGAAAAATGCAAGTTTATAGGGGATGTTTGGACTCCAATTAGGGGGTACGAATTATTCAATTTCCATTACCATAGGAGAAATCACTTTGAGCCAGTATGCAACTCTTGGAGGCTCAATTTGGGAAAATTAGTGTGCCTTAACGTCTTTATTGATGTCGAACTGGTAAAATTACTAGCTAGACATTATAGCCCGAAGAATAAAGCTATATGTGACTTTTCAGGGAATCCATTGATACATTTGTATGAGTTTGCAATAGATGAGGTTTTCAGGATGGAGGGAATATGCTGCACATGTTTTTAAGGAGCTGGATGCAGGCTTGATGGCGATAAAGAATGGTGCTTCTGCTCTCCATCTCAGGAATTATTCACTGCTGATGCACTTAGTGTTTTATTTTGGACAAGAGTTAGGTTTATGGCCCTAGGAGATGAGGATTTCACAATCAGACAAGGAGGGTAGGCCATTTCTTGTTCAGTTATGGACTACTGTTTGGGACAACAGGTTTGCTAATTCAAACTTCTTGCATTTTGAAGAATTCTTTGTGAAACCCTTGTATAGATTTTTCCATCATCCTTGTGATTTTTCCATATCTGAAGAAGTAAAAAGGTTTCTTAGGCCTAGAGATTATAATGAACCAGTCAACCACAACAGGGGGGATTGGTATTGCTTAGAGAATTCTACAATGATTAGGGTTTATGGTTTTGAAGATACACCATTCATTCTGCCCAAAACTATCCCAGATAGAAATACATACCTAGAAATTGTTAGGCAAATAGATTACTCTAGTGTTATGAACTTAAGTTCATATGGGAAATAGGCCTTTATGCCCAGTACATTGTGTTTTAGTGATTTTACTGTATTAGCCAAGGAAGGTTACGATTTGATTATGGATAAATTATTGCACTACAACATGTGAAGAGCACCAGTAAGAAAAAACTTTGATCCAAAAGGGTATATCTACTCTACCAAGAAAAAAATAAATTTTGGAGGGTACTATCATGTGCCCTATAAATTTGATGACAGAATCAGAAACCTGGAGGTAGAGGAAGCTTAAATTATGATTGAGAAACATGATTAGGAGTTGGTGGATGCTGAGTTGTTATCCTCCATTAAAGGGATATCAAAAGTAGACAGACCACGAAGCTCATTTGGGAAGGTATCAAGAATGAAGACTTAGGATTATGCCTACATTGCCAGAGAAACAGATGTTGAGGAAACCATGGAGGTAGATACAAGGCATGAAGACTATAGGTATTTTATATCAAATGATGAATTTATAAAGACCTTGGAGTTTAAATTTTTTTTATATCAGCAAAAAGGGAAAGAGATAAGGGGACAGGTTGACAATGTCACTCCAGGAAATGAAGATCAATTGTTAAAAATATTAAAGGATGAGGTAGACAAAGAGATGATTAACATGACCCTTGAAAAAGGAAGGGAGATGCTAGAAAAAATAGGTGTTATGATTTTTCCAGGTTTGGATCTGAATTCTGCATTAGTTTTTGACAGTTTCTTAAAAGATAACAATGCTACCCACAAGATCAGCATAGAGAAGGTGATAGAGGTATACACAGGATCAAGATACATTTTGATGATGAAACATTGATGATTTGGGTCTTGTATCCTCCTCACAAGAAATAAGTTATTATTGATACTGAGAATGCATTCAGACATGTCATGACCCTGAAGGCTGGGGAGGTTGATCCTATTGCAACTGCAGACATTGGGATAAATATAGACAAGTTGAATAAAGCCCAAATCCAACCAGTAATCAGGGAGAGGGAGATGTATAAAACCAATAATGAGAGGATTTTGAGAGAGAATGAATGCTTGAAAGACTTGGTAGGTGCTGTAACAGAGCCAACAAAGATGCTCACCCAAGGTGAGAGTCCATAGAAAAAGGACCATTGGGAAGGATCAACTGCATACTCTCAAGGGAAAATTGATGCACTTGCTGCAATAATCAAAAGAAGGCAAGTCGTTTTAACCACTTGGTTAAATAAACTCTAGGGAAAACATTCACAATACATGGATGCAATAAAGGAGCACACGAGAGTGGATAGCAGAATCCAGGAAAAAATTGAGGAATTAGAGCAAAAGGATACTCCAAGTGGTACAGAGATTGAAAATGCTAATTGTATCATGGATAGGCACAAGGATTTCTTTGACGAGTTACAAGGAGATGTGCAGGGATTGACAGAGGCTACCGAAGACAACTTGACCAAGTTATGTGATGATGAAGGAAAAATGAAAGAAATGACTACATGGAAAAGTGAATGCAAAACAATACTCCAAGAATGTTGAAGACATCCACTATGAAGGATTGTATATTGGATGAAGCATGTGAGCAGGATGAGCGAATGATAATGATGGAGATTGCGATCCACGATGTGTTGGGAGATGCTCATACTCATGAGCGCTAGGATTATATGAAGCACATGTTTGCAATCCATTTGTGGCTTAAAAAATATTAGTTAATAGTGAATTTGTTAAACATTTTATGTTTTAAATTTTTTTGAAAAGGCACGTCCTTTTGCAAACTGATGTATAAATATCCGTTGTTGGATAAATTGATGGTGGTAGAAGATAGTAGAATTAGAATAGGACAGACTACTATAAACTACATTTTCAGAATGATGAAATTTGTGGAGACTATGTTTCATGTATGAATTTTGAAGAAAGATAATGAAAAACTGTTAATTTGGTGATTTCATCCTGGCATCAATTGTTTGTTGGATTCTTGCGATCATTTGATTGTCTCCAATCTGATGTTTCTGGATTGTTTAAATTGAAGTATCAAGTATATATTTGATTTATCAGTACACATTTGCTATTTCTATGTGATTTGGTTTATTGGATTCTTTAAAGAAGAATTAAAATTCCTTTCAATCAATTACAGTAATCTGGGAATGTCATTTGGATAAGTAAGAAGAATTAGATAGTCATATTTGATATTCTGCCTCAAGTAGGGTTTATCAATTACATTCTTGCATGTTTATACCAGTTATAAACTCATAGTTATATGCCAAGCAATTAGAGGACCTGCTAGATAGAAACCATTCATTAAAGGCTTTCGTTTGACTCAGTTTTACCCAACAAGGCACTGGTCTCCCTTATATACACTACATTAGTTTTATTCATTTCATTTGACATCTCTTAATTGAACATATTAATTCACACTTTGATATTGCATATACAATTTATACCAAATTAGGATCATATCTTCCACTGTTAAATTGCCATTTGTGGATAATTAGATCAGGTAGGAAGCATAAATTCAAAATCTGTGTTACTCATATAGGTGTATCTAACTAGGTTTAGCAAAGCCTTTAGAGTAGAGGGTCCAACCATATAGGTTGGCCTTGTTAGTTGACCAATAACATGGTGAGAGTTTGGAAACCTCTCATGGTTCATTCAAACTAGCATTTTTGAGACACAACAAATTGGCAAATCTACTGGGGAAAATAATAGAAAATTGTCTGGTAGTAGACAGCCTTTCCATATAAAGTCACTAAAGAAAACCATAATTAAAATTTGAAAGAAATCGACTCCGCTGGGTAAGATAACCAAAAAATATTTTCTCACTTTTAGAAAAAAGTGGGTGGCGACTCTGAATGAATAAAAACATTGAGACTGACACAATAAGATACAAATCAGAAAGGAATCAACCTAGAGTTCAGACCATCACAGTTTCTCATAACACGCAAGGAAGGAGATCTTTGTACAAAGAGGGGGAGGGTCCTGATAATAAAGGAAAATAAAACTACAAAAACAATCAAAGAAAGAAAGTGTTTAACGACTTGGACACAACAACAAAAAACAAAGCATCAAATTTGTTGCTGGAAACACATAACTCATATGATACACTTGCAAACAAAGATATCCCATCTAAAGAGCTCCACACTCCCGAGGGAAGGAGAAATCCTTCCCACCCACTAAACCTTGGGAAAGCTGATGAGCACATGGCTGAGTTCGAAGCTAGAAAAAGGAGAGAATATGAAGATGAATAAGGAGCAACACTCTATGAGGGAGGTATTGAGTATGATGAGACATTGAAAGAAAATCATGAACTTACAGAATGAGATGAAGAAGATACACAATGGGAGCAAATGAGGCAACATGCAGGAAGATTAAGGGTAGAGTATGAGCAACAACTTCAAGCAATGGAAGAATTGAGAAAGATGAAGTTACACAAATCTCAAATCAAAACATCAGTAACTGAATCATCCAAATATACCTCCCCCATAAAAGAAATAATATAAATCCATTGAGTTCCTCTCAAGCCCACCGAAATCAGCCTAGAAATCAATGTAGAAACACAAATTCTCCACCACAACACCAAAATATTCAACCACCTCCTCATCAACAATATGCACCCCCACAAGGCCCACAATATATGCCAAACAACAACCCAATATAACAACACCAGCATTTCCAAACCCCTCACAATGCACAACTATGATTAGACAATTTGATCTTGCTAGGTTTCAAATCTATCCTTACCCCCTAGACAAAAAATGGAGGAACTTAGTCCCTAAATTCATTGGAAGTAATGCAATTATAGCTGAGGAACATTTGAGAAATTTTAAAGCAGTCATTCAGGACTTAGACATGCAGTATGAGGATGTAAAAATGAGACTATTTATAATGTCATTGATTGAGGATGCCAGAGACTGGTTTAATAGTTTACCAACTGCATTCATTTACTCCATTCAGGTGTTCCACAAACAATTTATTCAACAATATGGAAATCAATGTGCATCATATTTTGCCTTGCATGAGTTGGTGACAATCCAAAAACATCAGAATGAGTCGGCCTTTGATTTTAACCTAAGGTTTGTTAAATTACATAATAAAATACCTCAGGCATCCAAATTGGCTGATCTTGTTGCGCTGAGTATCTATTTGAAGGCCTTTGACCCCAAGACATGATATGAATTGAGAAATAGAGGTCCTAGGAATCTAGCTGAGGCCCAAAAGATAGCCTTAACTATTGAAAATAATAGGAACGCTATAGGGATGTTTTCTAAAAGGGAAAACCATAGGGTTCCTCAATATGTTCCCCCAAACAGACAAGAGAACACATATAGGAATGAAAGACCAAGGCTGCATGACATGCCTTATAATACCAATTGGAAAGATGGGAAGCCTGTAAATGATAGGCCTGGAAATAAAGAAACACCAGATCCATTAAAAAGAAAAGGGGCATACATGGTAGATAAAAGTACCTTGTGTTCAGTTTGTTATGCACCACATTCCCCTGAATATTGTGTAATAACTTAGTCAATACAGAAGGAAGACACACAGGAGGATGATGGTTATGAAAAACATAATGTATACGTAAGTTCCCACACTCTTAACCCTTTGGAGCAGGAGTATGCATCTTCAGAGAAGGAAGGATATGAGTACAATGTGGATCACCAAAAATATAATGTTCACATGGCAGAGCAACATGTTTTCTCCGATCATGAAGAAAATGATAGTGAGCAAGACTCCCCTGTTGCATCAAGTCAAACTAATAGATGCAATATAAGAAGACCAAGTGAAGAAGAGATTAAAATATTGATGATTGCAGCAGTGGAGGATACCATAAACAAATATTGTTTGAGAAACAGAACGGTGAATAGAGATGAGGGTGTCCCAAGGGGGATATTTATAAAAAATTAAAAATCATTAGATGAGACATCAAAAGGAACTGTTGATAAATGGTCAGACAAAAGAGAACATAAAGGATCCCCTAAAGAGGAAAGTAAGAAACCTCCCATTGAGAAGCAAAAACCAGATCAAACATCCAAAAGGGAAAAGGAAGAAAACAAAGGAGAATGGACTAAACTTAAAAGGGCAATCAGAACTGAAGGTACATCCTTTGATTTTATACAAGCTTTATCTCAATTGAAAATGTCTGTACCATTAATTGAAATGATGAAAATCAAGGAATATAGGGAGAGTACCGTACAATTAATTTCTGGGGCAGAGGCAAAAATTGTTGGGGTGACACTCGGCTTTTTGATCTCTTCTGACATGTAAAAATGATAGTTGAAAACTTGTTTATATAACCCCCAATGCCATTAATATCCAATTAAATGCCCGGTATGACGACAGGTGAGGTAGATGAGTTCAAATTTCTTGGGCGGTGGTGAGTGATCTGGGGTCCGGTGGCTGGGAAGTTGTCGAGCGACGATTGTTTTGAAATTTTTGAAGTGTTAAGTCAAACAACAATCGAGTACTTGGGGTTCGAGTCCCGGAAGGATGTCGAGCCACGGCCACACAAAATGGTGAAAGACAGAGGCAATTTCGGAGAAGGAAACCTGAGAGCTAGGGTTCGGGGATCGGAAAGACACAAGGGCAGAGCCGATAGGTTTGAGCAAAAAGTTCAGATGACCAACAAAGCACCGAAATACGGAGGTCGAAAAGCTGTCGGGTGCTAGCCATGCAGAACGACATAGCCGACAAGGAAACCCAGGAAGGGAAACCCGAGGGTTTGGGCTCGAAAGGCATCACATACGCCAAAAATGCCGACAGATAGGGGAAACCCAAAATGGCTTAAGATTTAGCCTTTTCCAAGGGGAAGAATTTGGTCAACCCTAAATTGTGACTTTTTTGAGAACGTGTTGACCTTTAAGGATGCAAAAATGGGTGCGCAAAACAAGGTAAAGAAAAAAGGACCAGACAAGAAAAGGAGGAAAGAGAGGGTCTCTATTCCGAATAGGGTGTGTGTGTGGTAGGCACAACAATAGTCCTTGCCAATTCTTTCTCTCAATTACCCCGTTCTATTGAGGTGTTTTGGCAGCAACATACTATCTTTTTATGCCATATCTTTCACAGTAGTCAATGAATTCTTGTGAGGTGAATACACTACCTTTGTCAGATCTTAGACATTTCAATTTTAAATCTGACTCTCTTTCTACCATTTTTCTAAAGACTTTAAAATGTTCAAAAGCTTCTGATTTATTCTTAAGAAAGGTAACCCATACCATATGAGAGTAGTCATCAATAAATAGCATGAAATATTTCTCACCATTGATAGATCTATTCCTTGTAGGACCACATAAGTCAGTGTGACCAATTTTCAGAGGTTTAGTAGATGAATTTTCCTTGGATTTAAAGCTTACCTTAGTTTTCTTTCCTTTGAGACATTCTTTACATACTGCATTATTAGGCTTTTTTAGAATAGGCAGACCTCTTACATTCTGATTTTTACTAATTCTGACCATATTGTAAAAATTGATATGACCTAGTCTCTTGCGCCATAGAAAAATTTCTTCAACATGACTCATTAAGCACATACCTTGATTTTTTTCATTTCTAGAAGTGTGAAGTAAATTGTAGACATTTCCCTTAGTCCTTCTTCCAGCAGCAATAGCCTTTCCAATCTTATTTTTGATTTCACACCCCAGTGAAGTGAATAGGACTTGATAGCCACTAGCACAGATTTGACTGACACTTAGAAGGTTATGTTTTAATCCTTCTACATAATACACATTGTAAATAGAAGTATCTTCATTCAGGAAAAGGAGAACCTCTACGTTTGATTTGAATTCCAGAGTTGTCTCCAAACTTTACATATCCACCTACATTGTCTTCTAGATTAGTAAATTTTTCTTTGTCAATAGTCATGTGGTTTGAAAAACCACTGTCCAGGACCCATAAGTCCTTTTTCTTGAAGTGGAAGGAAGTTTGAACTAACATGGTATGCTCTATGTTTTTGACAGCTTTGGGTTTCCAGACCTTTATAGATTTCTGTTGTTTATTTTTCTGATCAACATTACATTGCTTAACAAAATGACCCAAAGAATTGCATGTGAAACATCTAATCTGTCTTGCAAAGCCATGATTCTGCCTAAAACCAAATCTAGGTGTTCTAGAATTCATAAATCTGCAAGAGTTCACCTTGTGACCAAATTTCCTGTGGAAGTAACAATACCCAAAAAAGAAAGGGTAGGAGTTATAAGCCATTCAATTGCTCCTAAAAGGATGAGCATGATCCTTATCAAAATCAGGATGTTTGAGTTCAGGAATTTTGTTTCCAGCAACAACATTGTCCTTTGCACTATTATTTGAACATTCACCTTTCACAAAACCAATACTAGTTTTGTTGTTGTTCAATTTCTGTTTACTAAGCATGTCATTCAGTTTAAGAGTGCTCTCATATTTCTCAATGGTCTTTCTGAGATCTACAATCTCATGTTCAAGTTTTTTAATTTCTTGATCTTTAAAGCTTATGCCAATACAAAGACAATCTTCAACTCTTTTGGATTCTTCAAGTTGAGTTTTTAATGAGACTATCTCAAGATTTATGAGTTTCTCCTGTGAAGTATCTTGAGCAGTAATTTTTTCTTGAGAACACATTTGATTTTTAAGTTTCCTTAGCTCTTTTAGAGCACATTTTAGTTCCCCTTCATAATCCACTTCACCATCTTCAACATCATTTCTGTTAGTTTCATCTTGCTGAATAATTTCAGCCATGAATAGATTTTCATCCTCTTCATCCAAAGATTCTTCAGATTCAGAGTCTGTTTCATTTTGTGAAAAAAAAATTCTTCTTTTCGAAATTGAATTTCTCTTTGGGTGTGTAGGCCTTTTTCTTGGCAAATTTTTCAGATTTTTCATTATCACTATTTGTGTCACCATAGGGGCACTTTGCAGCAAAGTGGCCTATTTTTCCATAGTTAAAGCATTTGAAGGGAATTTTTCCCTTATACTTTCCAGAACCCTTTTTGAGTTCCTCACAAAGTGGGATTCTTTAGAATCAGAAAATTCTGATTCAGTGAGCTCATCCCTTTCTTTCCTTTCAACACTAAATGTAGTTTCTTTTGCAGAGGTGTTTCTTTTATTGATCCTTATTTCATAGGCAATTAGAGTGCCTTGTAGGCTGTCAAGGGTAAGTTGGGAAAAATGTTTCTTCTCTTCTAGAGTAGCAACCTTAGCTTCAAATTTTGTTGGCAAGGTTCTAATGACCTTAGTTACAACATCAAATTCCTTAACTTCTTCTCTGAGACCCTTCATGGAATTTACTATTTCATCAACTCTCAGAAAGTAGTCAGCTACTTTCTCATCAACCCTCATTTTTAAATCTTCAAACTTGTGTTTTAAAGTGAGGACTTTAGACTGTTTTACCTTTTCATTTCCTTGATAGATAGTTTCAAGTTTAACCTAGATTTCCCAAGCAGAGTTGCAGTGCATGAATTTTATAAAGACATATTTAGTCAGTGCACACAAAAGAGCATGTTTTTCTCTTGCATTGGTTTCATATCTCTTCTTTTCATCAAAAGTAGTAGGTAGAGTAGCTAGTACAATGTACCCAGACAATACTATGCTCCAGACATCGAGGTCAATAGAAGTTAAATAATTCTCCATTCTGATTTTCTAGAATACATAATCCATTCCATCAAATAATGGAGATCTAGTCATGGAAGTACCTTCATGAGCTTGAGAGATTTTGAATAGACTCTAAGGCCAAAATCAATCCTAGGTTGGAAAGACCTATCAGATGACCCTAGGCTCTGATACCAATTATTGGAGTGAAAAGGCACTGAGAGGGGGGGGTGAATCAATGTTATTAACTTCTTTACCAAATTTAAGTGAAACTGAAATAAAATAGATGTAAGCTCTCATTTATCAAATGATAAACTCATTCATGTAGTGAATGTAATTACATAAACTTAAATGACAATAGTAAACCATAGAAATTTAAAGCATTAAAGAAATGCAGTAAATGTACCATATATACTCAAATAGACAGAAGATATGCCAAGTGGAAAACCATCTCGGGGTAGAAAAACCACTCCTGAACCTGCTTCCTTTTTCAAGCTTTCATTTCAATAATTTTTTTTGAGAAAGCCTCAAAGGCTGATTTCTGAGTACTGACTCAATGAGCACCAACCCCTCTTTTTAGAGACACCAATATCAAGGAGCACCAACCCCTCCTTTTAGAGACACCAATCTCAAGGAGCACCAACCCCTTTTCTATTTTTCAATAGAACATATAATGATACAGAGGATCACTTTATTTCCCTAATTTCTGTCAAGTGCCTCTTGACAAAAAACGTGTAGAATTCTCAAATGTCAATAGTTAAACTTTAGAGTTCCACCCATTATCAAGCCTTAAGACAACCTGAGGAAAATCTTGTTACACTCTCAATATAACTTCTCATCAAGCTGTATTACTAGTGGTGTGTACAACATTCTTTTTCTCACACTCTATTTCATACATTTTTCATGATACTCTTCAAAACAGTTAACACACTATGTTTTTCAAATTTTTAGCTCAAAAATTAATATGCTATATCTCATGCAAAGCTATTATATTTTTCACTTATGATTTCTTTTTCTTTTCAGGTTTTTCAGTCATGATCAAGCCCTAATCTCTCTATTTTCCTATTTTTACATTTTACATCATTACATTCCATGAAAAGTTACAACAGTTGCTCATTTTTCACTTTCAAAGAATTACTCAAAGATGATTATTAGGTTAGCATGATACTTGCAAGAAACAATGCTAGATGTTACTATGATCATGAGGGAAGGATCAATATGAATAAGGTCTTTTGATAGGAGTACTCAAGTATTGTGCAAATTTACAAGGCAGACCAGAAAAATGTCCTCTCAAGCAGCCTGACACAAACAGTGCTTTAACCAAACAACATCAATGCATGCATGTAATTTTCAAATAATGGCCATTGAAAAAATGCTGCAAAAAAAAGTAACTGAAAGAAAAATGCTTCCATAACCAAAAAAATGCATTTAAGAGAAGTTACCAAAGATTTAGCTAAGGATCTGAAGAGTTTCAAAGATTTTATCATTACCCACAAATTGAAATCACTATCCCTTTAAAATTGTCATGATAACCTGAGAATAGTGATGGAGTTCCTGTCACAAAAGAGTTTACTAGATTTACAGCTAAGCTGAGCAACCCGTGCCACTTTTCTATTTCGAGCATTCACCCGATGCCAATAACCTAACAAGAGAAACGACCATGGTGATGGTCTTTCAAGCTTCCCCATTCGTTGTCCAAGAGTTGCTGAATACCATTAGACTTCACAGTGAAAATATTGAGAGTAAGATACCATGGGGGCACCCAGAATAGGGTTCCAAACCCTCAAACAAGTGAAGCACAAGTTTTTCCCTAAACTTCCAAAGCAATCAATTGATTTTTTTTACCAAGATTGATATCATTTGAAGTCCAAAAGGACTGCCATTAATAAATTAAACAACTGATTATGCTAATTGAAATCCGCTTCCTTACCACTCAACCACGAGATCCCATCTGACTACCCACGGTATAGTGGTAGCTACCTTGCAAGCTGCTAACCGCTTCCACCGCACTACCGCAATTACCCTTCTGAATACCCGCAGTATAGCGGTAGCTGCCCTACAAGCTGCTAACCACTTCCACTGCACTACCGCTTTTACCCTTTTGAATACCCGTGGTATAGCAGTAGTTGTCTTGCATGCCTCTAGCCACTTTCACTGCACTACCATGGTTATTCTTCTAAATTCCCACCGTATAGCTGTAGCTGCCTTGCATGTCGCTAATTGCTTTCACTGCACTACCATGGTCACTAGCTTAACTGCCAGCGGTACCGCAGTAAGACCTTTGAAGTCCACAACCTTACCAAAGTTAATCATGCCGATTTCCTCCTCATTATGTGCTTTACAATATAATGTTCCAATTCCAAATAATGTCCAATGACATATGAGGTACTGAAGACTAATTTTGCATGTTAAATTTACAATGCCATTCCACATACCATAAACCATTATCAGTTGATTAAGGAAACCCGATAGGGTTTTCTTAAAACTGAAAATCAAATTGCATCTCATAAACCCAAGCACCAGAACCATAGATCATTACCTATAGAACATTGATTCATGCCAAGGTCATAATTAAGTGCATCACTGAAATACCAATTGATAAACCAGAAACATATCACCTCATTAATAGAACAAAGCACTTGTAACCAGAATACCTCAACCAAGATTTGCACATGGAGTCAAGATATCAGAGCCACCATATATAGTATCAAAAGAGAAGTAAATATTCCAATCAAAAAAGAAGATCAACTGAGTAAACTATCACCAAGATGCCAGATTGTAAGACAAATTGTCATCAAGGAAAAATTAGTACAATAGAGATTCAACAAAAACATCTACGTCTCTTAGAACAAATAAAATTTTGATTATGTCAATAAAAAGTAAAATAAAATAATTGTGGATCAAGTAATATGTTCACCCAAAACTAAAAACAAACATAGAGCTCATACAGATCTATCAAAAATATAGAAGATAGTATGGAAGAAAATTGTAAAGTCAAAAATTTCAATGAAATGGGTAAACACAGTGTACAAATTTGTTGGCCTCTCAACTATTTTTATCTAAGAAATCTTAGGTAATCACACAAAGAAAGTTTATAAGTGAAATATAAACACAAAGTAGGAAGTAGTTCATTGGATACTTTCAATTTCAACGAAGAATTTAGAGTCGCATTTGAAACTGATTTATACAACAGTTGATAAATAATAAAATAAATCTTGAAATCAAAATCAGAAATATTGAAGAACACAGATGCAAAAAGAGTAAAAAAAAGATTAAGAGTGGTAGAATTGTATGCAAAAAGGGAAAATGTAGGCAAGGCACGTGAACTATTTGACAAAATTCTGCCCGCTTCTTCGCCACAGAGACTTTAAACATGCATAAAATCTCATTTAGCTGAGAGGTATTTAAAGTTTCTTCACATTTATTGCATGCAGTGAAGGTTTGTTTGATTATTATTTATTGCAGAGCAAACATGAAGACTGCAAGAAACGACATGAAACAATGTAGGCACACTCGAGCCATACCTGGTGACATAAGACAACCTCCAAAATATGTGTTTGATGGACTGGAAACCGTCATATTTAGGGTTTAGTGTGTTTGATGGACTGGCAAGCATCATGTTTCATTGAATATAACATATTAATTTTCAATATCAAGTATTTTCACTGGAGATATGTGGATCAAATGTCAGAAGATATTTTAAAATATCATTGCACTCTAAAATTTAAAATATAATACTGGTGCGAGGACAGTCACAAAGATTTAAAAATGCATTCAAAATCTATAATCCTACCTACCCACTCATTCTTCTCCAATCCATTCAATGAAAAGATTTATTGTGACAGTGTAAGAAAATGGTAGTTTTCATATTCTCATCAACCAAAATAATTATTTAGCATGTGTCAGCTTGTAAAACGAGCTTTTACTTTGAAATAAATAAACTACCAAAAGCATTTTCCCTCTCCAGCGGTTGGATAACATCGGCTAAAAATTAATTTTCCTCCCCGGTGGCGCCAGATTGGGGGAGATAAAGAAAAATTGCTTGCCACATACAATGTGCTAAAAAGATTTTTGAAGTTAGGAAAATAACATAAAGTATTTTATTGCTTTAAATTTGGCTATATTGTTTCATATTTGATTCACAATGCAATAGTAAATGTTATAGATTCTATGTTGTTGTTCGCAAGGAATTGTTGAATGTTGTTCTGTAGATTTGGCTATATTGTTTCCTTTCTGATAAGATGATGTTGGAAAATAGATTTTTCTAGGTTGTTGTTGAGACTAGTATTGTTTTATTTAAGGTGTGAGTGTGTATGTCTGTATATGCATTTTTTACATGTATCTTTGAGGTGATGCATTTAAGTCATTGATATTTGAGATATTTATGTGTCCTTTACCTTTTTTTTTTCTAGCCATTTGGGAGTAACCTAGGTTTTCAATGGGTTTGTTACTGTGAGTTTTTGATGGGTGTATGTTCTATGTGTAGTGGAAATGTTTGTAAGTAACACAGGTGCCATTTAAAACCTCAGAAACATAGCGAATGTCTACACAATTTTCAACAAGGTATTGTTAGGTGTGGTTCTATGACTTTACCTTCTATCAGAGGTGTGAGTGAGAAGGGAAAGATTCTATGAAGGTGCAAGTGCAATTATCTATTGTGGAATTTATGTGAAGGTGGTTGGAGGTTATTTTGTGTTTTTTGCATGGTATGATGATTACAAAAGCAATCATTTTGTTTTCCAAATTTTGGTCAAGATTTTTTTTTGCAAGAACATACATAGGCATTGTATAATCTGGATGCATTTGTAGGAATCTATTGCACAAATATATACCATTGAAAATGATCACCACAAGAAGGTGAACCATAAATCAAACAATATAGTCCTTTGTAGAGTACAATCAACAATGAGTATATATGTGCATCTAACTTTAGATACATATATATATATCAATGTAACTTTTATTTTGCAAATACATATATATGTATTGCATGTGTTGCATTCATATGTAGGAATATATTGCTTGGAAATATATAAACATAAAAACTATATCTATCTTTTGTTGTGTTTCATTTCTCTTTCATTGTGTAGATATATATCTATGTGAAATTAGATGTAGACAAAAGTCATATATACTGCTCTCCATGTTTATTATTTGGGAAATATGAAGTTAAATACACCTTTTTAGTTATTATTTCTTTCAGCCTCAAAAAAGGAGTTGTTAGAATCATAGGATGTATAATAAGTGTAATAAGGAGCATTGATCAAAGTGGTGGACGGTATATATTTTTTCTTGGAGTTTTGTGAGAGCCCATGAGGCTCAATGACCCAATATGATAGGGTGGAGAGCATGCTTCATTTTGTTGCATTTCATTTTATTTTCCCTATGTGCAGATATGTATCTATGTGAAATTAGATGCAGACAATATTTATATGGACAAAAACCTCTATATTAAGTGTAATAAAAAACATTGATACCGCCATTGATTACAGTGGTGGACAATGTATGATGGTCTGCCACTATAATCAATAGTGAGACCTATATTTCATCTCACACTTAATATACAACCTGCCATTCTAAGAAATCCTTATTAAGGCCTAGAAAAATAAGAACTATCCTTAAAGACACACAAAAATAGACAACAATGCCTTATCAATAAGAACATGAACTATTTTATTACTTTGCAACCATCACCACTACACATAAACCATAAATCAAATAATTTATTCAAGGCCAAAGAACAACAATCAACAATGCCTTATGGAAAATAGCAAAAACCATTTTATTACTTCAACAAGTATTAAATGTAAGGTCTATAAAACATAAATGCAACATATCAACCAATAAGAGAAATAGGTATGTACATTTGAGTCATTCTATTATTGAATAATTAAAATATGTTCGTATTATTATAAGTAAAACTAATAATATCATCTTGATTGAATCTCAAGGTCTTTATTATGAAATTCCATGACTAAATCTTTGAATCTTAGTAACTTGTTATGCTAATTAACTATGATATGAACCATGAGTGGAATTATTGTTAATGAGAATCATATATTAAACAAAACATTATTTAGAAAGGAAAACAAACCATTCATATTTATTATTTTGGGAAGATAGTTGTTATTTGTTTCAACCTCAAAAAGGGGTTCTTACAATAATAGGATGTATATTAAGCATAATAAGAAACACTGGTTTCCAGATAGAATATGTTCAAAACCTTTTTGAAGCTATCCAAGGAAGAATTTCGAAAGAGTACAATGTGTTCAAAAGCATTGCAACCATCACCACAAAGTGAAAGCCTTAAATGAAACAATAATGGTTTCAACAGAAACCTAGAAAACTATTTTTCCAACAATAACCTATCAAAAATAGAACAATACAACCCAATCTAGAGAAAAAAACTTAACAATACGAAACAATATTCTTATTTTTGTTTCAACAATGACCTAGATGAAAAAACCTACAAAACACAAAATTTCACAGTGAAAAACCCATGCAAAACCATACACACAAAAAATGAATCATAAATGAAACAATATTTGTTTTAGCAAAAAATATAGTCTCTTCTCAACATCACCCTATCAAAAATTAAAACAATATAGCCTTTTCAACAATACCCTCTTCAAAAATGAGACAATATAGCCTAAGCTAGAGAACAACAATGAACAATGCCTTATGAAAATCAACATAAACTGTATAACACTAGCTTACAAACCCATCCAAAATATAGTCTTTTCTCATCAAAACCTTTTCGAAAATTGAAAGAATATATCCTTTTCAACAAGACCCTATCAAAAATGAAAAAATATATAACAATATTCATATTTTGGTTTCAACAACGACCCAGATGCAAAAACCCACAAAACAAAAAAATTCACAGTGACAAACCCATGCAAAACCATACACACAAAACATGAACCATAAATGAAATAATATTAATTTAAAAAAACAATATAGTCTCTTCTCAATAGAATCCTATACAAAATTAAAACAATATAGCCTTTTTAACAGTACCTTATCGAAAATGAGATAATATAGCCTAAGCTAGAAAACAACAATGAACAATGCCTTATGGAAATCAACATAAACTGTATAATGCTAGCTTACAAACCCATGAAAAAATATAGTCTTTTGTCAACAACACCTTATTAGAAGTTAAAATAATATAGCCTTTTCAACAAGACCCTATAAAAAATAAAACAATATAAAAAACTATTCGTTTCAACAGCGACCTAGATGGAGAAACCCACAAATGACAAAAAATTGTAGTGATAAACCCATCCATAACCATAACCACAAAACAGAAGCCATAAATTTATAGCGACCTAGATGGAGAAACCCACAAAACACAAAAATTCATAGTGACAAACCCATGCAAAACCATAGCCACAAAACACGACACATAAATGAAACAATATTCATTTTTACAAACAGTATAGTCTTTTCTCAACAATACCTTATCGAAATTTGAAAAAAACAACAATACCTTATTGGTAATGAAATAATATAGCCTGCCACAAACCTTGAACCAAAAATGAAACAATATCGCAAAGGGTTTTTTCAATATGCACCTCCTCTCGCTTGCTTCAAATGTAACTCTTCCCACTAGCTTTCTCTCGACTACCTTGTTTCTCGAACGTCTGCAAAAAATGGGCAAAAATGATCATAGGTGACACTTTTACTTTACTTTTGCAACCATCGCCCCATGCAAAAAACACAAAATAACCTCCAACCACCTTCATAGAATTTGGACAACGCTTGATCAAACTTGCAACTTCATAAAAGCTTTCCCTCCTTGCTCACGACTCTGATAGTAGGTATAGCAACAGAATGAGACCCTACAATGCCTTATCAAAAATTGTGTAGACTTTCGCTATGTTTCTTGAGGTTTTAAATGGTAGGTGTTATTACAAACATTGCTAGTACACGGAAACCATACAACAATTAATGTTGATGCCAACCAACGTTTAATTTCACTGCCCTTCTCTATCCACGTGGCAAAAAACCCACCACTTCCTTCCCAACACATGCCAAGCACCATCCGCCACCTTTTTCTCGACCGCCAGAATGCTTAAAAAAAAGGGAGGCTGATGAAAATTCCAACCAAAGTTCATACATATACTGCCACCTTTTTCTCGACTGCCAAAAGGCTTAAAAATCGGGAAGGCTAATGAAAATTCTAACCAAATTTCACACATATAACCTATTGGCTAATAATAAATAAAATTGTAAAAAAAAAAAACCATTAACTTAATCCTTGGTCCTATTTTTGTAAATTTTGTATTAACAACAGAACCTATACACTATCCAACATTGAGTTTTCAATCTATGCTTTATGTCTTAAATACATAATAACAATGAAAATGAATAAATATCTTCCTTTGGGAAAATACACAATTAGCCATATAAGGCATATCAATACACACAATTATATTCCACACAACTACATTATTGAAAACTTGAAAAAAAATTCATTGCACAAGGCACATGCCTATTTTGTTGAAGTTCTAATTTGAAGAACCCCCTAATGGGTTTCCAACTTCAAAACCCTAAAAAGTGAAAACAACAAAAGAAAAAATATGGCCAATAGCTCTCCTCCCAACCATAGTATTGATACTCAATCCACCCTCAAGATCTAAGGATCACATAGCTCTTCCTTTAACCTCACACACACATTTCACCACCTTTAAACCAATACATATCGCAAGGATTTCTATACAAGGTTTCACTACATAATATTTTCCTTAGTAAACTTTCCCATTTTTTCCTTACTAAACTTTCACATATTATAAACATATTTGCCTTACTAATTTTATATTTTGAAATGAATACATCTATAGAGATATATTTTAATACAACCAACTACATAGTGTTACAAATCATTGATGATTTTTCTTCAATTTCCTATGACATCTCCCTTGAACCTCCTATAGATGGAAGTGCTAGTATAAATTAAATATTTTTAAAAAATCTCTATTTTTGGGCAGATTTGATCCACCTTGATATTTAGGACATGAAATTTTTGATTGATAGACTTGACTACATCTATGAGCCTTGGCCCCAGGCTCGCTGATATTGACTTGGAATAGGATCCGCGATTCCTCCCCAAGACTTGTTGAGTCTCAAAACACTGTTATCAACAACATATCGTATGTTTTTCCTTAAAGTTGTCCTAAAGTACTTATATTTCTAATTTTTTGAACAAGGAAGATTTACCAACCATCCCATACTCATAAAAATGTGTTCTAGAATACAACGAGGATTGAGCTACTAGTAAAATGACTACCTTGACTATAGGTGGTGTAGGTTCCAATCCATTAAGGTGCAAGATTTTGAATTGGTGATATTGTCAAATAGTTTATTTTCACTGGCATAAAAAAATATATTTCTTACCTTTGAGAAATACCTCATTTTTTCCCCACTTCAAATAAAAGAAAGACCTCAATTCTTCTTCTCTCCAAACAAAACTTCAATATTTGTGACCTAATTTCTTCTAATTTCAGCATAACTCTAAAATTTCTTTTAGGCAAAGGTTGCTATATAGTTCAAAGCTTAGATATATGGATCCGTAGAGATATTGATTTTTTGTCAATTGGTGCTATGGCCTAGGTGGTGCTTTCTTTCCTTGCTTATGTAGGGAAATATTTTCATTGGGAAAAATACTCTGCATAATTATATCTTATCCTCTATTTTCCCTTTGCATTGTCGAATAACACATGTTTCTGACTCTTTGGAACCAAGAAGATTCTATACTTCACATTTCTTAAGATTTTTGATTTTCTACCTATAATAATATTTCATAGAATATTCCTTCTAAATATTCCTCTTAAATTCTTCAAAATTGTGGGTAAAGGGGTAGAGGAGTAGATATAAAAATAGAGCATCAAATTCAGAGGATAGAGTAAACTAAAATTTTCATACAACAATAAAAGACAAATGAAAATGCATATGATTGTTGTTCACAAGACACAAAAAATATACAACAACAAGTAAACAACAACATATTTATATATATGTTTTAAAAATTGAAACAATTTCAGTAGAGCTTCGCTACTCTCTGTTCTTTTTTCTTACTTATATAGAGCTTCAATGCCCTTCTTATCTTGTTCTTCTCATTTACAAAATGACAACAAAGAGGTATTAAAACCAAAATCTCAGGTGGACAAAAAGGAGAATAAAATATTAGAGTTTTTACTACCCACAAAGTGTGTGAGAGTAAATAGGCAGTTAATGCGTATTATTCCAAATCTCCTGAAATCTTCTCTAAAAATATTTCTGACTAAATTGTCATTAATGCTGATAAAGATGCTGAGCTAGAGAGGATAGGTACAAAAAGAAAGTTGAGATTATATTTTTGACACTCCCCCTTAATCTCAACTAGTTGACATTCTGCTAATTTTTTTTTTGGAGCATCCACCTTTATTCCCAACATACTTCTCAAAAAATTCCAACGCATCCATCTTCTTCACAAAAAGTTCCAACGCATCCAAAGTTCTGATGCTTTCAAAGTTTTGGCACATCCAAAGTTTTGACACTTCCAAATTTCTGATGCATCCAAAGTTCCAGTGCATCAGCCTTTTGTTCCGACATTCTGTTCAAAAGTTTTTGGCACATCCACACTAACACAATTTTTTTTGGAGCATTCATCTTCAACACAAACACCCAAAAAAGTTCTCAAGTATTCAAATGCATATATTGCCAATGGTTTAGTGAGAATATCATCAAATTGATCTTTTGATCTATACAACTCTAAACATATTTCTTTGTTATTCACTAAATCTCTTATAAAATGGTATCTAGTGTCTATGTGCTTGCTTCTTTTATGAAAAATATAATTTTTAGACAATGCAATGGCTCAATTATTATCACAATAAATATTTGTTGCTTCATCTTGTTCATGCATCAACTCATCTGGCATTCTTCTCATCCATACAACTTGACATGCTAATGTTGTGGCTGCTACATACTCCGCTTCTGCTGAAGAAAGTGTGACAATGGGCTGTTTATTTGAAGCCCATGATACAACCCTTGATCCAAAATGAAAGACATAACCAAAAGTACTTTTTTATCATCAATGCTACCAGCACAATCACTGTCCATGTATCTAATGAGTTTGAAATCATATACAACTGAATATAAAATTCTATAGTTTTTAGTTCCACATACGTACCTCAATATAATTTTTCCAACTTGCCAATGAGAGTATTTTGGAGACTCCATGAACCTTGAGATAAGGCTAACAAAATACATTATATCAGACCTTGTGGTAGTCAAGTACATGAGACTACCAACTGGCCTTTTAAACAATCTAGGATCAACCAACAAACCATCATTATCTTTACTTAACTTTAGTCCTATCATAACTAGTGTAGGGGCTAGTTTGCAATTCAACATATTAAATATTTTCAATACATCACTTACATACTTTGAATGAGAAATAAAAATACCATCTGTTGATTGCTTAAATTCTATTCCTAAAAAATATTTCATAAGACCAAGATCAGTCATCTCAAACTCTTTCATCATAAGTGCCTTAAAAGAACTTATAGAAAGGTCTCGCATAAAGACCAAATCATCTAGATAAAGATAAACTATCAAAATTTTACCTTCTTCATCCATATTGATATATAAAGTAGGCTCACTACTACACCTACTAAATCCATTCTTAATTAAATAAGAATCAATTCGACTGTACCATGCTCTAGGAGCTTGCTTGAGTCCACAGAGTGCCTTTTTCAGCTTGTATACTTTTCCTTCATGTCCCGAAATTTCATAACCTTCTGGCTACTCAACATAAAATTTTTCAATAAAACCATTTAAAAAAGAATTTCTTACATCTATTTGAAAAATATGCCACTTCATTTGGGCTGCAATGACCAAAACAGTTCTTACCGTATCTAATCAAGCTATAGGGGAAAATATTTCATTGTAATCAATACCAAGCTACTAAGTGAAACCTCTAGCAACCAACCTTGCCTTATGCTTCAACACATTTCAATCCATGCCATACTTTTTTTTGTAAATCCATTTTACGCTTATAACATCCTTTCCTTGCGGGCGATCCACCAACTCCCAAGTATCATTCTTTTCAATAGCTTCAATCTCTTCATCCATAGATTTAGCCCATGCTTCATCAAAAAACATTGGATCAACAACCTCTAAAAATAAAGAAAAAACAAAAAAATAATTTAATGTTTCGACATTAAAATCAGCTTCATAGATATCTCTTAAAATCCTTGTTTTTCGCTGCAATAAACTTGCCAATGTAGGATCCAATGAGCTTCTTCTATCTGCTGAATATGATGGTGTTATGGTTGGTGTTCTTTGTGGAGTTTGTTGTGGGGGTGAAAAATTATGATTTATTGAAAGGTAGAATGAGGTGTAGCTTGTGCTACAACTTGTGTTGCATGTTCGAGAGTGGAAGGTGGTATTGCTTGAGGAATACCTTGTTTTTATATCACTTCATCAATCATATCATCATGTGAATCAACTGCTACTATACTTATTATTTTTTCTACACTTCTATCCCATGCTTTGTTCTCCACTAATTTCACATCTCTGTTGATTATAAATTTTCTAGTATTTGGATTAAATAACTTGTAAGCTTTTGTATCTTCTGAATATCCAACAAAAATCAAATTTTCACCTTTGTTATCCAATTTTCTTCTCAGCTCTTCAGACACATGAGCATATGCAACAAATCCAAAGAATTTGAAGTGAGAAACATTGTTCTTTCTACCACTCCAAGCCTCTTGAGGAATAACATTCCTTACACTTGTAGTTGGACATCTATTCAAAATATAAACATCAGTTGCTACTGCTTCAACCCAGTATTCATTTGGTAAATTATTTGACTTCAAAATACTCCTTTCCATATCCATGATAGTTCTATTTCTTCTTTTAGCCACACCATTTTGTTGAGGTGTGTAACGTGCTGTAAATTGTTTGTGAATACCATGTTGTTTGCAAAAATTTAGAAAATCATTAGAACTATACTCACCGCCTCTATTAGTTCTTAATATTTTGATGTAGTAACCACTTTTATTCTCTACAAGAGCCTTGAACTACTAAAAGATTCCAAATGCATCAGATTTATGCCTCAAAAAGTAGACCCATGTCTTCCTTGTATAGTCATCAATAAAAGTTAGAAAATATGTGCAACCTTCAATGGAAGGAGTTTGCATCAGTCCACATATATCAAAGTGAATAATCTCAAGAGGTTTATATGCTCTTTCTGATTTTCCAACAGGGAAGGTCTCTCTATGTTGTTTACCCAAGATGCATGCTTCACATACTCTTTCCAAGTTTTGAATCAATGGAAATCCCTTAGCCATATTCTTTCTATGCAACAAATTCAGACCTCCAAAGTTTAAATGGCCAAATCTCAAATGCCAAAACCAAGATTCATTCTTTGTACAACTGATTGAAAAAATATTTGAATAGTTACATTAACATTTTTTTCATCTTTAGTTCCAATTTATGCCTTTCCGGAGGAACCTTGTTCTATTTCAGAGCAATCTTTTTCTGTTCCACAACAACTTTGTTCTTTTCTAGAGCAACTTTAAGAGGCATCTTGAGAATTTTTAATCTTAAATGCCGCTCCAACTTGTGTATTTTCTGACATATGATAAGCTTCAGCTGTGTTTCTTTTGATATTAGGTTTCAACCTCAATGGAAACATTCTATTTTTTTTCATTTGTACCTCTGCTATCAACTGAGTACTAGGAGTTTTATCAAGAATAATACATACATTATTTTTCATATAAATTCTATATCCTTTTTACACTAATTGACCAATACTCATGTCAGATTATGTTTCAAACCAGCAACATAAAAACATCATGAATGACTTTTTTATCCCCCTTTTTGGTTAGAATATCAACAGTCCCTTTTCCCATAACATTCACTTGATTATTGTTCCCAAGAGTGACATTTAAGGTAACTGATTTATCCAAGCTAGAAAATAACTCTACATTTCTAGACATATGATTGCTACAACCAGAATCTAAATACCAAATATAATTTTGAATCTCTTGAACCATATTTCATTCAATTGGTGATTTTGTAGAAATTGCTTCAACAATCTTTGTGCATGCAATAAATATAGAATTTTTTGTAGAATTTTTTGGGGGATTTTTATTTTGTCTTCCTTGATTATGTTGTTTCTTTTTGCACTCAAAAGAGTAATGACCATAATTTTTGTAGTAATGACATTGAACATGTGACTTATCTTATCTTTGACCAGCTGAATGATTATGATAGTGTTCATTTTTATGTCATCTTCCACCTTGATTTGTAGGACTGTTGCTACATCCTCTAAATGTGTTTCTTCCTCTACCCCTAGGAGTGAATCTACCTTTACCTCTTCCATGATTTATTGAAGCCTGAGATGAGAATGCATTTTCTATGAAAGTGTGTAATCTGTTTAGCCTATATTCACAATTTATCAAAGATGCATGCAATTCATCCATTGTCATTTGGGTTAAATCCTTAGTTTCCTCTATAGAAACAACTAAAGGATCAATTTTAGAAGGCAAAACATTTAACATTTTCTCAACTATTCTTGTCTCATCTATTGTTTCCCCATGTGATTTATTTGATTCACAAGCCCAACAACACGTGTAAAAAATGATTCCACATAATCGAAATCTTTCATACTTATGTTCTCAAAATTTCTTCTATGTAATTGAAGTTTTGCAGTTTTAGCTTTGTCCTTACCTTGATAAGCTATTTGCAGTGTATTCCATGCCTCCTTTTCTTGTGTTTCTGCTGCAACTCTTGGAATCATTCTTTCATGCATTTCTTGATGAATGTAGAAAAGGGATTTTCCATCCTTATTTCTTTTCTCTTTCAAGAGATATTTCTCTACCTGGATGAGTGCATTATAAGCTGCTTGGTATGCTAGTTCTGCATAACCATTCTCAACTATCTCCCAGACATCTTCAGACCGAAATAGGGGTTTCATGGTCAATGACCAATACTCATAATTTTTGCCTATGAAAATGGGGGTTTGCAGACTAGACAAAGATGAACCAAATGTGGAAGATGTTGAAACCATTAATGGCTATCAAACAAAAAATTATCAAACCTAGGAAAATGGAGAGACAAAGGGTTTAAACTTAGGCTTTGATACCAGATGTGGGTAAAGGGGCAGAGGAGCAGATATAAAAATAAAGCACCAAATTCAGAGAACAAAGAAAACTAAAATTTGTATACAACAATAAAAGACAAATGAAAATGCATATGATTGTTGTTCACAAGACACAAAAAATGCACAATAAGTAGACAACAACAGATTTATATATGTGTTGAAAATTGAAACAATTTCAGCAGAGCTTCATTGCTCTATGTTATTTCTTCTTGCTTCTACAAAGCTTTGATGTCCTTGTTCTCTTCTTCTTCTCATTTAAAAAATGACAACAAAGAGGTATTAAAACCCAAAGCTAAGAAAATCAACAAAATATATGCATTAACTTTGCTGATTTTCTTCAACTTAACAAAATTCTATCTCACAACAATTCTAAATTTAACATAATTATTCATGAAAAGATAGTAATTATAATATGATTTGGATTTTTGAATAACCATTTTCTATCGTATCTACAATTTTAACATTAAGTGTTTCTTTTCAGAAAAAAGATATCATTAAATGAAGTTCGACTTGTGGACTCTAATGTCTCTCTCAGCCTCTCTAAATTCCCTCTTTCGAAATGCCTTGGATGCATGCAAACACAAAAATTGAATTTTATATTATCTTAATTATTTTTCTACACAAGTTCTATTGATATATTAAGCTATCAAATTGAAGGAATTTTCTAAAAGATTATTGAATGCTGATGAAGTTGAACTTCATTCCTCTTCACAACATTACACATCTCTTCTTTTAACATACATAAGATTTTTATTTTCACTATTCACTTTTTAAAACATTAGTTTGCCTAGATTTCATTCTATATTCAGGTTGATTGTGATAGACCTATCAAATCATGGTTATTTGTACAAATCATAGTTCATATTTGTAAACAAAACATACATAATTTAAATTTTTGTATAACTAATTATATAATATTAAAATAAATTTAAATTTAAATTTGAACTTTCTATCCACGTATCCCTTGAACCTCCCATGGATGCAGATGCTAGTATTTAATTAATTTTCAACTATTACAACTAGCATGATAAGGCCAGGAATAGTTAACACCTTGCAAGTAAACTGTTTATTCAGGCATGCGTGCAATTCTCACTTTACACATAGGCCAACACATTGGACACGTAGAGGCTCATTGACTTAAGGGGAAGTTCATGTGCATGCATACATTTTTAGGTTAATTAAATGATTATTTCATATTCCCTTTTGGGCTGATCCAACTGAAACCCTAATCATCTTACGCCTACACCCATGTCATGCCACATTTCACTTGTTTAATTTATGCTTGAAAACATTTGTTGTTCGATGAGCTTCCTATAATTAAGGTCTGCAATTTATTTATTTTTGTTTCTAAGGAGGATCCTTGATGGAGGTACCAGAGTATGGCTATTGGGTTGTTGTGCCAGAGTATGGCTGCTAGGTTTTTGTGGTTTGAACTATTTTTCAATCAAGATAAAATTTTATTTTATTTTATTTTTGTTTGGTTCCTACTACTGTTCGCAATGCCCAATGTTAAAGTTATTGTATTTTAATTTTATTTAAAATACCTTAGGTTTGAGACGTGCATATAGGCGTGGGGATATGGATGGTGGGGAAGGTGATTAATTGGAGTAACAAGAATGGGATGCCCCAAGCACCCAACACCCACTAGAATTCCCAATGCTTGGCGATTAGCTTGCCTAGTTTTGTTGGTTCTTTTAATTGTTTGATCATTCTTACCATTGTTAATAGATGTGATCATGGATTTATTACTATAGGGATTAAGAGTTGAGTCCTAAATACCCCTTAGGGTCTACCCTCATGTAATTGAATTGAAACTGGTATGCCTTAGCTTACCTTCGCTCCTTCTCTCTTCTCATTTTGTTTATGCATAAATGATACAACATTTTACCATAACCTGGAAACTTGACAAAAGTCACAGGAACAACCTAGACCCATTTTGGAAGTGATAATATTGTTCCAAAATATCTTGGATGCCATAGTGGGTATAATGCAATCCATTAGTAGGGGCATGCTACTACATTGGCTTACCCACAAGCTCTTTGGGTTGCATCCCTAGTAGCTACACCCACTCAACAAATTGTATTCATAGAGAGGTCTAAGGTCTACCCATACATATATTTATTTTCCTATGTACCTATCTATTACTATATTATTTAGACAAAAGAAACCTTCGAAGATGAAGGCACAGGGTTCATAAGGAACCTACTATTTGCTGTCCTATTATTTTGTTAATCTTTATCTTGTGTGAGGGTTAGCTTTTCCTCTAGAACATACTGATTTTTTAACTCGTCAATAGTTAGCACTCTTAAAACTGTCATGAAAACCTTTGATTCTAGGTGGTTGTTTTTTTTCCATACCCCATTTCTATTTCCTTGCTTGTAGGTACCTTATTTAATTAATATATATTTACTTTCTTGATTTCCATTAACTTACCATTCATTTTTTACTAAATGGGATCCCATTTTTTAAATAAACGGGATCCCATTTATAATTTACCTGTTGAAAATTTAATGGTGGGACCGTCAGAAAAAGTAATGGGATCTTGAGTTGTTTTTTACCGTTATTTTTTATTTTACTGTCAAAAAGGGGTATGTCGGGTTTGAGAATCATTCTAGATGGCTGACTGGAACATATTCCCTATTTTCTATCACCTTTTGTGTTGTTGAAGCTCTTCAAGTTGGGGTGTTTTTTCAATTTTGAAAGGAGGCATCATTGGGACGCCGTGAGAAAATAATTTTGTTGAATTGGTACTTGTTTGAAGGAGGAATAATTTTTTTGTTGAATTGATATTTGTTTTCAAAGGAGGAAGATAATTTTTTTTGAATTCCTATTTTCTTTCAAAGAAGGATGAATTTTTTTGTTTAATTGAGCTACTTGTTTGAAGAAGGAAGAGGAATTTTGTTGAATTCATATAAATTTTTTCAAAAGAGGATGTTAAATTTTGTTTGATTGAGCTACTTGCTTGGAGGAGGAAGAGAAATTTTGAGCAATTGCTACTTGTTTGAAGGAGGAAGAGGAATTTTGTTTAATTGATACTTGTTAGAAGGAGGAAGAGGATTCTTGTTCAATTGTTACTTGTTTGAAAGAGGAAGAGGAAATTTGTTAAATTGCTACTTATTTGAAGGAGGAAGAGGAATTTTGTGAAAAAATTCTACTTTTTTGAAGGAGGAACAAGTTCAAAGAAGACTCTCAAATTTTTGACATTCATTTGTGTATACTTCAAAAAATTTCAATCATGGGATGCAATGTCAAAATAAGAGGAAAGATAGGAAAGTATTGACAATTGAAGAAATTCAAGAAAAGAGAGAGAAGGAGAAACAAATACAAAGAGAAAGAAGAATGAGAATTAGATCAATGAATGATGGTGAAGCATCCAATTCGACAACTATTGAAGATAACAATATTGAGGAGACCATGGATGTAGACGATGCAAACTTGCAAGAAGTGAATGTGGAAGCTAATATGAATATACAAACTAATCTTGGTATGTCTTCAAATATCCCTTCCAATGCTATGGAGAATGTTTCAATAGGCACAAGTCTAGACACGCCTTTTATTAGAGATTTACAAGAGGTTGGATATTACAATGTTGATATTGATAATATTCGTAGAGTTAAAGATTTGAGTCAAATTGTTGTTGAAAATGAAAATGAAAATACATTTAATGAAAATGAAAATCCTCTTGATGAAAATGAAAATTGTAATACTTTTATTGAAAATGAAAATGGAAACCATTTTGTTGTTGAAAATGAAAATGAAAATCCTCTTAATGAAAATGAAAATGAAAACTGTTTTGTTGTTGAAAATGAAAATGGAAATGAAGACGAAGATGAAAATGAAAATGAAAATGAAGATGAGAATGAAAATACTTTTGAATCTTTTAAAAAAAAAATTGAAAGTGATGTTTTGGATAATCTTCCTGGTAAAATTTCTAAGAGACAAATAAGAACACATGCTAATAGATTATACAATCAATTTTTTTATCATAAAAAACTTTCAGTTCAATGCCAACTATTGATGCAATTAATGAGAATGCAAAAAATGATAAAAATAATGAAAAAGTTAGACATTTTTGTTAAACAAAGAAGAAAAGATAAATCAGTAAAACATGCCATGTCTCATATTGATAGTGCCATTCAGTGCATTGGAAAAAATAGTAGGTCTAAAGATAAGAATGCAACAAGAAGAGCTATAACAACTGCTATAGTTAATAAATCAGCTTTGAATAAAATAATGGTAAGTAATATTAGTGAAGTTTTCAAAATACATCCTAAAAAATTGCAAAGAGCGGAAAAAAGAAGAGAAAGTATAGAAAATGATCCTATCAACCAATTTTGGAGTTTTAGTGGTCGACTCCTGAGGTCTGATATGAAATTGAATGTTGAAATTAAATCTTCGATTGAAAAATATTGGAATGATAATAGTAGGGTATCATCTAATGCTAGAGATGTTTTAAAATTAAGGGCAGGGTCCAAAGTTCACGATCCTCATCCAAAACACCTATTAGATACAAACCAAAATGAATTTTATAAAAAAAATTATGGTGATTTAGTGTTACCTGGTAATATTAAAATAAGCCAAAGGTCTTTGAAAAATTTAAACCATGGTATGTAAAAATTAATAAAGAATGGATATCTTGTTGTTGTAAAACACATGTTCAATTTTGTTATTTTTATGATGTTTTTCAATATAGAAATTATACTTTTCATACTCACATGATTATACAGGAATGTGGTATCAATATGCCACCTGAAAGAGTAAGATACTTTATATTTACTTTATTTTGTGAACGATCTAATGAAAATTTATTTTCTTCAAGTTCTTGTATTTTTGGACAATGTAGTAGTTGTGGAAATATTTCATTCTTTAGAGTTTGCATGCATGAAAGTGTTGATAATGATTTTGGAAAACAATTAGTTGATGTTAAAATATTTAAGAATGTTAATTATTCTCCAAAAGATGGAAAAATTGGAAAGCGTTGTGATTTAGTTACAAAAAACGTTAGTGTACATGCATTCATATTAGAATTTAAGAATAAGATTATACCAAAATATGCCATGCATTCTCAACATGATCAATGGCTTGATGGCCAATTTTGCACATGTTGAAACACATTTCCAATTGGTAGTATACTTTCAGTGGTTGATTTTGTGGAAAATTATACCATAGCTCTACAAGAAGAAATTCAATCAAAGTATTATAATTCAATGCAAGTAGCTATGTTTATCCATATTATTTATAGACATGTAGTTGATAGCATAGAGAATGATAGAAATGTTTTGAGAGAGTATCATTTTTATGAGTGAAAACCGGTTACACTTGTCAGAGTTTGTTCAATACTGTTTCAATATATTTTATAGAAATTTAAGAGAAAGAGGAATCTAGATGACAAAACACCTCATATGATCAGTTAATTGCACGAGGTAGTTCAAGAATGCTCAAATGTTCTATTGGTTAAGTAGGATTCACAAGGAACTTAATGTCCAACATATATGGAGTTTTTTTGAAGCTAGGCATGGTAAAGGAGAACATGATGGAGCTAGTGCATATGTCAAAAGGATTCTTGCTAGAGAACAATTAAAATTTAAATATGTAAAATTTAAAGATGCACGTGAGATTGTGGATTGATGCAATGCAAGATTATTTGTAGCTGGTTCAAGTGAGTACTCTATAGTTCGTCGATTCTTTTGGTTGGTTGAAGAAGAGAACATTTTACCTAGAGTTGACTATGAGACAATTAGTGGATGTACTAAATGGCATTCATTTAGGAGTTTTACAACAAGCACATGGACTATTTGGACAAGGGAGCTTGCATGTTTTTGTCAGTTTTGTATCTCAAGAGATTGGGACGAATGTGAAAATACAAAATGGGTTGAAGAGTGGGAGCAAAGATCGTTGACACCTGCACAAGCACACAATCAATATGAAAGAACTATTGAAGAAAATAATCAAGTGTTTGCATCTGAAGACTATGACCATGTTTCAGACCTTGTACAAGAAGGTAATTTAATTCAATTTATTTTAATTTATTAAGTTATTTTATAATACTAAATTATTTATATGGATACACACAAGTTAAATTAAATCAAAATTTATTTGCAGGACATTTGTATGCTGTTGTTGCACCTGACGAGAATGAAGAGGAAACATAATATTGGTTGGCTCATTGTATGGAGACTAAACATAAGTTAATAGCACCTCGACAAGATGATGATGACTATCATTATCCAATACGTATAGTGATCCCCTTAAGAAAATTTTGATAACAAGTATTTGATCAGGCCTTAAGAAAATTATTAGAACGAGTCTTTGATCCCCTTAAAAGAAAATTTTGAGAGCTTATTTGATGATGGTTTTCATGTTTTTGAATAGGTTCGATGGTCGTTGTTGGAACATAGCTACAAAAATACCTAATAAGGAAGAATGGTCTATCTGCATTCGAAGATTATGAAACACATAAAAGGATTATACACTATTCACATTTGGTGGTGGCAACAAATATAAAACTAGATTGGTATCGTGGAAGACCCACAAATAAAGTGCTATGGAAAATTTCTATGGAAGAGCACGCGACAATCATAGATGCGTTGCAAAAAAAAGAGGATGCAGATGGTACAATGGAATAAGTAAATATAGGTAAATATAGTTTTAGTTTTATATTTTCCTTTAAATAGATAAAATACATTTTTTCACATTTCTCAAGTGTGTTATTAGTTGAAATTATTTAAATTTTCCTTTTATAGATCCTTAACCCATAATCACAAAAAGGAGAGTCCATGTAGATTCAACCTAGACAACATGGAATACTTGGTAAAAATAGGTAATTATTAGTTAAATTATATTTAAATTTACATGTTTTGATTATATATTTATAGTGCTTGTACATTAATAGTTAAAATTGATTTATTATCCTTTTTTGTATCCTTAAGCCATCATCGCATTGATCTCATACTTTGAAAAAAAGAGGAGAGGATGCTTGGATTCAACCTACACACATGTGTGGAATACTTTTAAATACAGGTAGTTGAGTTGTGTACATATAGATAGTTTTATATAAATTAAAATATATATGTTTTGATGATTTCATTGATATTGCTTGTGACTTTTTGATATCAAGTGGCATGAAGACCTACTACATTTCGGGAACGAGTTTGAGATAATATGGTACATGAGAAACCAAAATATGTAGTTCATGAAATAATCAAATATAACCCATAAAATCATGTTTAGGTCATACTATCGTCTCTATAATCAAGAGACCTCTTCACACTGTGCAGACTATGCGGATGACCTGAAACACTCTGTACAAGAGAAAGATGAAATTAGATGTAAGATGATGAAAATTATTTAATGACAATTTAATTTATAATTCATCATAAAATTAAATTACCATCATATCTAGGTTTGGATGCTTTGGTGCACCTAAACCAACCTCTAAATTCTCTGAATCAATCTTCATAAACAAAATGTAAATAAAGTTGAAATTAGATGTAAGTCTACAATTAAAAATGATTTAATTCATGTTAATTTATAATTTATCATATTTTAATTGTACCGTATTATGAGGTTGTGCACCCTCTACTCCAGGACTTGTTTGTACATGCTCAACTACAAGAGATGTCTCATGCTATAAAAGAAAAAGAATTTAAAACATGTATTAGGTCATATTATATATATATATATATATATTCAATTTTAAATTTTAAATTAAAGTTATTCAGAATATATAATTTGTAATTGACTTAAAAAATAAAAAAAAGTTAAATTACCATGATATCTGGAGCCTGCTTTGCATGTCCTTCTGGAGGTATAACTATGACTGAGTCATGGCAGAAAGTCACAGTAACAAATTCCTACAAGATCAAATTTAAAGCATGTATACTTGAATTAGGTTAATATATATATATATATATATATATTCAAGTTTTCACATTTTGTGTAGATAATTTTTAAACAACCTGAAATTTAGAGTCCTCACAAGCAGCCGCAACATCTAGTGTTTGCCTGATGCCCATTCACATTGTCGTATCAATCTAGACATACATGTAGACATTTTTAACACTTATAATATTTACAAGTGTACATGCACATTTGATATATATTGAATTCAAAATTAATAATTATAACTATACTAATGTAAGTTAAACAATTTACAATATAGATGTACTTGCCCCTGATCTGTGGCACTCAACAATGGAGGAGTGCTTGAAAAACCTTCGAGTGGAATCGACGTGGAAGTCAATTGACTCCCCTAAACTAACATAAATATTTAAAACATATGTTCATGATTCAATTATATACAATTTAAAACTCATGTTAAAAAATATTTCATATGTAATTAAAAAAATTGAAATCAAAATAACCCATAAGGGTTGCCGACTATGAATCGTGTCGATGTACGTACTTGCAAAGTGGATGATTGCTCCATCATTAGTGTCATCTATACAAAAAACAATTTTAATCGTCAAAATGTATTAAAAAAATTTCTTTGATAAACATTTATTAAAATTCTTATAAATTCAACATGTAGATGCATATTTATACCTGTGTCGCAGTGTCCTCAGGGTGATGGTCTGCTATAAGAAATTCTACAAATAAATTGAGGTGACCAAATGAACCACCAAAATCTCCACGTCCACCCGAACTAGGTGTGACCTGATCGGGTCCATAACATAACTGATGGAAACTAGTACATACATGTGGTTTCAACACTCTTGGAGTGGTACTCAAACCAACTCCATAAAATACTCCTCCATCACCGTCGTCTCTATGCTCCCTACCCGCTATCACAAAAGCATGCTGATGAAGGTCTCTTACAAGCATACTAAGGGATCCTAATGTTGATACCACCACACGTTGATGCACAAGTACGAGAATGGAAGGACCAAGAGGAACAGAAAGGGGTTGCACATGCATGAGAAATTGGGGATCAACCCTTTCCCCTAACCTCGCCATATAGTTTCCTCAAAAAATATAATGGGACCTCCAAATTAGCATGCAATGGGCTGTCAAATACCATACACCATCGATCCCAAAAATTTACACTCATCTATGGATGTATACACCACCTGGGTATGTGCAGGATCATCATGGAAAAAACAGGCCCTTAAGTGGCAATAAAAAGACAAAAAATCAGAGTTAGACAACTTGGCGTAAAAATTTGAATAAGTTATCTATATTATTTCAAAAAAATGTAAAAATAGAATATGTAGCAAATTGAATGTAGTTTCTAAAATACTAGACCTTTATTTAAAAAAATAAAATCTATTTGGTAAAAATTTGAAATTTCAATGCAGTAGTATTTAAATTTCAAGGTAAAAATAAGATGTAGGTGTCTGTCTAACCACCCTAACCACAATAAAATGATAATATTTTTTAATAAGATTTTAGATATAAGTAGAGGACTCATGTCCTGATGTGATGCATATTTTTTTATAATTTTTTTCCAAGTAAATAATTAATTATGAATTTTTTATTACAAATTTTAAAAAATATTAAATCTCTTTTGTCTAACCACCTTAACTTGGTAAGAAATTCATGAAATTCATTTTTTTTTTTTTAATATTATAGTATGCAAAACATAGAATGTGAGGCATGTTTTGGATTCAAAAATTGTGATACTGTTTGAAAGTTATAGATGTTTTTCAATCAACCTATCAATTAGGGTTTTATTCATAATTCTAATAGAAAATGAATAATAATAATTTATTAAATTCAAAGTAAAGAATACTTTATATTGGTGGAAAGCTGAGAATATCCTCTAAAAACCCTTTTTGTTTCATCAATTTTGGGTAAAAGAAAAGTCGTCAGCCACATGGGCCATCATATGGCTTACATATCACCACTTTTTGGCCCATCATGATCTTGCACATACCCAGCTCATGGATATTATAGATTTATTGGGAGGAATGGGTTGCCAAGTAACAGGATCGATAAAGTAAGGGGCTAGATGGGATTTTGTTATTTTAAGGTCTAAAATTTGTTTATAGGAGATCTACCGTCTGCATAAAATTATCTCATCTACTGTCTTTCTCGTTGATGGCTATCTAGATCAGAATCAATAGTCCTGATGGCATCCATAATGTTTTGCACCATAGATGGAAAAAATCACATATGGTGGAATCAATGCTTGAATTTTCATAACATTTATTTGATTTTGTATGGATGCCACTTGATGATTTATATGTGCTCACAAGTGAGCCTTTTCAGATCCAACGGGTGGTCGATGTGGGATATTAATTGAAGGGGGTGGAGGGGGAGGTGGAGCTTGGGGTTGAGGTGGAGCTGGTTGAGGTGCTAGATTGATGATATCATCAATATTAAATTGATCCATGATATCAGATATAAGTGCACCTACATTAAATTATACAAAATTAACATACAAACTTACAAAATTACATGAAATAGTTTAATTTGAAATGTACATGCAATCTTTTATAAATAGGATGTGCATACATATACATACACATACATACACTTATTGAACTTGAGCATGTGTATATAAATTTCAAAATTTAACATGTACATACATTTAAAATAAAAAATATGATGCAAAATTTGCATGCATACATCATTCAACTAAACTATGTACATTCATACAAATTTCAAAATTTAACATGTACATGAACATTTAAAATAAAAATAAGATGCATAATTTTTATGCATACATCATTCAACTAAACTATGTACATACATAAAAATTTCAAAATTTAACATGTACATACATTTAAAATAAAAAATACAATGCATAATTTGCATGCATACATCACTAAACTAAACTATGTACATACATACAAATTTCAAAATAAATAATATCTAGAACTATGCAATTTTAATACATGTACATACTAAAAAATAAAATTGAAACATTCACAAAAAGCTCATTTTATGTCTAACACTTATATATATTACTTTTTTCCAACATGAGAAATCATGACTAGCTAGATGGTCATAAAATATATATTATTATAAATTCATCATTATAAGTTCATAAATTCCACAAAATTCATAAATTCGTGTCACTAAAAATATCCATCCAACCAAAATCATAAATTCATTGGCTTAAGGGGATCTATGTAGTAAGGTCCTAGTACAAAATGACATGGATTAAGTGAATAAAATTTGGTGAAGATGCCCAGGACAACCAAATTTCATTAAGGTTCGAGGCAACTTCACCAAATTTTATTCACTTGAGCGATGCCATTTTGTCCTAGGACCTTACTAGAGATAGATCCCCTTAAGCCATCCTATCACCCTAAACCGTAAATCAATCAACCTAGATCATGAAATCCCATTCATATTATAATCTTGCACGATCTTATATTATTTTTAAATTTGGTTGCCTTGGGAAACTTCACCAAATTTTTAGAACTTATTTGATCCCCCTTAAGACATCCTAAAGTATGGCTTAAGGGGATCTATGTAGTAAGGTACTAGTACAAAATGACATGGCTTAAGTGAATACAATTTGGTGAAGATTCCCAAGGCAAACAAATTTCATTAAGATCCTAGGCAACTTCACCAAATTTTATTCATTTGAGCCATGTCATTTTGTCCTAGGACCTTACTAGACGTAGATCCCCTAAACCCATCCTATCACCCTAAGCTGTAAATCGATCAACCTAAATCATGCTTTATCTCATTCATATTATAATCTTGCATGATCTTATTAAATTGTTAAATTTGGCCGCCTTGGGCAGCTTCACCAAATTTTCAGAACTTATTTGATCCCCTTAAGAAATTTCATATTAGGACCCCTTAAGACATCAGTTTACAGTTTAGGGTTATAAGATGTCTTAAGGGGATCTATGTCTAGTGAGGTCCTAGGAAAAAATACATGGATCGAGTGAATAAAATTTAGTGAAGTTTCCTAAGGAAACCAAATATCATTAAGGGCCTAGGAAAAAAATTATGGCTTTAGGGTTTAGGGTTTAGGGTTTAGGGTTTAGGGTTTAGGGTTTAGAGTTTAGGGTTTATGGTAATAGGATGGCTTAAGGGGATCTATGTAGTAAGTTCATAGTACAAAAGGACATGGCTTAAGGGAATGAAATTTGGTGGAGTTGGCTAAGGCAAATAAATTTCATTTTAAGGTCCTAGGATAAAATGAATTCTTTAGTGTTTAGGGTTTAAATTTTAGAGTTCAGGGTTTAGGCTTTAGGTAACTTAGGGTGAAGTTTGGGTGGCCCTTGGAATAAAGGAATTGCAAGTTAGTGAAGAATATTTTATTGTGGAACAGTTAATTGAGATAGCTCTTGTTTCAATTGACCAACCTAGATCATGAAATCTCATTCGTATTATAATCTTGCACGATCTTATTAAATTGTTAAATTTGGTTGCCTTGGGTAACTTCACCAAATTTATAGAACTTATTTGATCCCCTTAAGAAATGTCATATTAGGAACCCTTAAGACATCGATTTATGGTTTGGGGTGATAGGATGAATTAAGGAGATCTATGTCTACTAAGATCCTAGGACTAAATGACATGGCTTAAGTGAATAAAATTTGGTGAAGTTTCCCAAGGCAACCAAATTTTATTAAGGGCCTAGGAAAAAATTATGGCTTTAGGGTTTAGAGTTTAGAGTTTAGGCTAATATTATGGCTTAAGGGGATCTATGTAGTAAGGTCCTAGGAAAAAATGACATGGCTTAAGGGAATTAAATTTGGTGGAGCTGCTTAAGGCAACCAAATTTCATTTTAAGGTCCTAGGATAAAATGAATGCTTTAGGGTTTAGGATTTACAGTTTAGAGTTCAAGGTTTAGGGTTTAGGGAACTTCAGGTGAATTTTGGGTGGCCCTTTGAATAATAGACTTGAAAGTTAGTGAACAAAATTTTCTTATGGAATAGTTGATTGAGATAGCTCTTGTTTTGACTGACCAACCTAGATCATGAAATATCATTCATATTATAATCTTGCATGTAATCTTATTAAATTGCTAAATTTGGTTGCCTTCGACAACTTCACCAATTTTTCAGAATTTATTTGATCCCCTTAAGAAATGTCATATTACCTGACCCCTTAAGACATCGGTTTATGGTTTAGGGTAATAGACTGACTAGTTTATTAATATTTTTATTTTATGAATAGATTCACTATTTTTCTTAATAGAAACACATAATTATGCATTATTAAGATTGATTTTGATGTATATTTTAATAGATGCAAATATATCTAGCTTCATACTTGTCAGAATTATATCTTTGAGGGGACAAGAGTTTGATCTGCTTTTGTGCGGGTGATTGACTGCACACGTGAAACTTATTTTCCATGGAGGAGGCTCGACTATTCTCCATGTTTGTGCCTCTTTCATCCGTCCTTCCCATACGTCCTACTGACGTTGGGGTGTCCTCTTCACTCGTGGGTCTTGATGCCGACGACTATGGCTGGGTGTTGCCGCATGCGTATTTACTTCGTATTTGGTGTGTGTAATGGATAGTGGTACAGTCCCGCCGGGCAATAACGGATCTGCTGCTGCAAATTGTCCTAATAATAATGGTGCCTTCAAATCATTTTGAGATGTTGTTGTGGGTGAAAGAAATTCACTGCCAGTGGGTGCTAAATTCTCGCGCAAAGGTTTTGGACTGACACAAGAGAATGACAGAGAATGACAAGGTAATTTTTCCTTTGATCCTCCCTTGAAAGATGTTTTGATTCCGAACTCTGCTCTGAATGAGGCAATTACAGAAGAGGATAGTAAATTGGCTAAAACTGCAATTTTTTTTATGGCCATTGACCCTACTAGGGTTCCAACCAGGAAATATATGGAGGAATGGTTCTCCAAAGTCTGGGAAAGAAAATTGGGTCTACATTTCTATTATTGTAGAATGATTCAAAAAGGGATATATGTTCTGTTTTTTTGCGACCCTAATGCACAAGCGAAAGCAATTAATATTTTTCTTTGGAATGTGGGATCGGTGTTGTTTAGGGCCTTGGCTTGGAACCTGAAGGTGGTGGAAGATGAGGTCTTGGCCCTCTCTAGCCCATGCTGGTTAACAATAAAACATGTCACCTCGAATCTGTGGAAATTCATTCCGTTGATCATGGAACCTTACAGGAATGTTATAAAAGTTGATGACACTAAAAATCCTTTACCACACTCAAATGCTCAAGTGTTGGTTTCTCTATCACTAGGAAATGATCTTCCAGAGGTAATTGAAATTCATCTGAAGTCTGGTAATATTTGCTGTGAAATTGAAGTCCTTGGGGGTTTGAACACATGCTATTTGTACAGGAGGGAGGGCCATATTAGGAGGAATTTCCCTTTGATTAGAAGTAAATCAAACTTGAAACCCACCTCAGGTGGGTTCAACAGAAACAATCTTAATAAAAATAAAAATAAACAGACCGCCTATGGTGAGGGACATGCGGAAAATAAGGAAGAAAATGTTGGGGTCAATAAAATTCATTTTAGTGAAGGCTCTCTATCCCCTTCCTAGATCAACCAATTGAAAATTAAAATAACAGTTGAAGCTTCTCCTAATTCTGAAGTTAAAATCCTTGAAGAAAATCTAGATTCCCTGCCAAGCAAGGTAGAAATCAGTTCTGGTAAAAAAGCATAACCCTAATGAATATTGTATAAAAGAGGATGAGGCTCTGGATTTTGGTTGCATCCCAATTGAAAATAAAATGGATAACACCACAAAATTGAATGCACAACAACTTTCTCTCTTAAAATTAAGAAAGACTAAGGCTTCTAAAGCCCCTAAACATGTCTCAGATAAATTAATCTACACAATTAACTCAATTTTTTTTAAAGAAAATGTGGGGGTGGAATCGACATTGGTTGACAGCCTCTAGACCCAAGGTGCTGATGATTTAGTATTGTTTCCTAATGAGGAATTGAACATTAAGAATGGCCATCAAGACCTGGATGATGTCCGGGAGAGGGAAACAATTAAAACTAAGGAAAACTCTCTAAAAGCAAGATCACACAGTATTATATCTTTTGTAGCTGGAAATACAAAAGTGGATGAATTCATAATACCTAATTACTCAAAGGAAATCCCTAACCCCATAGGTGGAATGATGAGCTCAGAGGAATGTGCATCACACTCTGGCATGGCCTCTGCAGAGGACATTGAGTTTTCATCCAAAGATATAACTGATGGCGAATTTCCCCATATAGAGAATGCCATAACAAAAAAAACTCGAAGGTATAGAAAGAAGAATGGAAGTGGAAATTATAATCCCATAAATATTTTTGGGTCCTCCCACCCTCAAAAATATAAAAGAAAGAAGCTTAGTGGAATCATCCATCCCAATGCAAAAAGGGTGGAAGCAGAGGCGAGGCTTCCTAATTTTTTTGAAAACTTTTGAAATAATAAAGAAACTTCCTCTGAATAAATGTTGTTAATGGAAGTTAATTACATTTCCTAGAATTTTTAGAGGTTGGAAACCCCTAATAGAAAGCATGTGGTTAGGATATTACTAGCCCAGAAGAAGGAGAAAGATTTTGTTCTCTTATAGGAAGTTAAAGCCATTGGGTTCAATTTAGAAAATAGTCTAAAAGTTATTTGGAGAGATGCAACACAATTCTCTACTAGACATGAAAAATGCAAAGGATGAGCCTCCCTCCTCGTGGAAAAAAATTGGACCCAATATGCCAGTAGCTTTGGTGTCTCCCCCTGTAATAGGGCAGTTTGGGTAATCATTGAGAAAGATAAAGCTTACTTCAGAGTATGCTCGGTATATGATCCCAATGAGTACAAGGACAAAATAGCCCTTTGGAACTGGTTCTACTATATGCAGGAGATTTCTTGGATCCTTGGTAGTGATTTCTATTTTGTGGAAAAGGATGATGATAAATGGGGTGGTCTGGGGTTTGAATGGAAATGCAATGAAAATTTTTATTGGAAGAGAATGAAATCCAAGTTAAGAATTGAGGATCCTATAGAAGGGAAAAATAAATATTTCCAATCAATTTGGTTCACTTGGTGCAATTCTCAAAAAGGTGGCAGAAGAGATTATTGTAGACTGGATAGGTTTTATGCCAATAAGGATTTTTTTTCAGCAGCCTTGGTGTCTCAAGGTTGTAAGCTTGAGGTTCTCCCTTACTCTCTCTTAGATCATCATCCTATCAAAGCCAATGTTTTTTTGAAGTGTGGAGTGCCTAATGTGGGTGGGTACAATAGAAAATTCTACCTCAACACCTTTCTCCTGAACGATTTGGATTGCAGGAATGCTATCTTTTTCCTCAAGAAAATCAATAAACATATGTACACGTCAATTTATTCTATTGATAGATGGTCATTGAATTTGGAAGGTTGGAAGGCCCTCTTTCAAACTATTGGAAGGAAAAAATCCAAGGATGGCCAAAGATGGGAAGCCCTGCTCCAGGATAAGCTTCTCCAGTCATAAATTTAAATTCAAAACAACCCCAAGGATGTAGCCCTGGCTAACAATCTGGATGTAGCTAAAGAATATCTCAGAAGGGTACAAAATAATAAGATCAAGGGACTAAGGGTCAAAGCCAGGATGAATTGGTTGAAAAATGGGGATAAGGGAACAAAATTATTCTTTAGGTACATTAAAGAAAAGCAGGCCAGAGAGAAGATTGGCTACATCTCTATTGAGGGATCACCAGTGATTAACCAAGAGGAGATAAGGACCCACTTCATTTGGTTCTATAAAGATCTTTTTTCTTTAGATAAGGTGGAGGAGAACAATATTCAAGCAAGAAACCTCATTAAGAATCTCATCCCTAAGAAAATTAATATGGAAATGGAAAAAAACTTAGGGAAAGAAATATCAAAAGAGGAGGTCCAAAAGGCTATCCTCTCACTCAAGAATAGCAAATCTCTAGGAGCTGATGGACTTCTGGCTGAATTTTATAAAACTTTTATTGATTGGATTTGTGATGAACTTCTCCAGGTGTTGAATGAGACCTTTGAGAAAGGATCTCTTGGTAGTAAAATCAATAAGGGGGTGATCAAGTTGATCCCAAAATAAGGAGACAAATCTTTAGTCAAAAACTAGAGGCCCATCACTCTCTTGAATGTCTCTTACAAGATTTTGGCCAAAATTCTAGTAGATAGAGTGGCCCTTGTCCTCCCCTACATCATTAATTCTACTCAAATAGGTTTTATAAAAGGATGGTATATTCTCAAAAATCTGATTACTAGTTGGGAAGCTCCGAATTGGGCAAAACTCTCAGGCTAGAAGGCTGCAATGTTATTGATTGATTTTAAAAAAGCAGATGATAGGATTGAATGGGATTTTGTATCTCTAATGTTACAGGATTTTGGATTCCTTGAGGCCTTTTTTCACATGGTTAAAACTCTTTTCCAAGATGCATCTGCTCAGGTTGAAGTCAATGGGGTTCTCACTCAGGAGATCCCCTTGGAGAGATCTATTCGGCAAGGATTCCCCCTTGCTCCTGCACTTTTTTTATTGCTTCGGATGCACTCCATTATTTGATAAGAGAAGGCTCTTCAACTCCAAGGGTAAGGGGTATCAGGCTTCTAGATGAAAATGAACTTCTCAACCTCTAATTTGTAGATTATACTACTATTTTTCTACACTTGGAGGAAAGGAATTTTGCTAACTTGTTGAAAAAGTTGGAGCTCTTTCGCTTAGCCTCAAGTGCTAAAATTGCTCCCTCTAAGTCATGGATGTTAGATGGTAAGGGGTAAAAGAAAAGGCATGTAGTTAAATGGGATTGGTGCACTATTGAAAAAGAAAAAGGTGGGATGGGATTGAAAGACCTAAAATTACAAGGCATTGCTCTTGCTTCAAAATGGATCATTGGGGCTCTGGAGGGGAAGGAACCCTAGAAGGTTTTGATCCGACATAACATAAGTAGTGTTGTTCTGAAGAGAGCAAAGACTTGGAAATATCTGCCTCTCAGTGATATCCTTGGTAGTATGGAAACCATGTCACCTGTAGGGTCTAATGTTTTTAAGACCATTTGGAAGGCCTGAGAAGTGATGAAGATTCATCTTGATAATCACCATTTCACCAATGGGGATTTGGGGACTATTCACTCTTACAGATCTGTATGGTGGAACTTAAAATATAAAGGGAAGCCCTTAGCTCTTCTACAAGGCTGCTCTGCAAAAGGGTGGGCTGCCAAAGGAATCAAATAGTTTAATGATATACTTGAAAATGGGAGTTTGAAAGGGTGGAATAAATTAAATAATGAATTCAACCTCCCCCCTCTAATTGGAGGACCTAAACAATCCTTATAGAGGCTTGTGGCTGGCTAAAATTTCCTATGAAAAATAAGAATGAAATCGAACAATACAAAGAATTTCAATGGAAAAATGGATCTAATATAAAGAATAGTAAAGTTGAAGAATTGTACAATCTCTTAAAGAACCACATTGATCTAATTTATCATATAAACCAAATCTGGAACTTACACTAGGATAAAGAGCAATGGATTTTTTTCTAAAAATAATTGGAACAACCAATTAGAAGCTAAACTTGCTTGCTTTAGATGGTTGTTGACTTTACAAAAGGTTTCTTTTAAAGGTAAAAGTGATAATATTTTGGTTTGTACTCTGTGTAGAGTTCCTGAGTCAATTGTTCATATTTTCTTTGACTGTTCCTTTGCTAAAGAAATATAGGGAATGTTCTTCTCTAAGAGCGAAATCTGGGTTACTAATGGAAAGTTGATACCTGAGAGAGTTTTGTTCAATCATAACATCAAAATGGGGAAAACTGCTAAACTATTCTGGCTTTTCTTATCTTCTAGTATTTTGTGGTCAATCTAGAAAGAAAGGAATGAAGACATGTTTCAAGGAAGGAAGAGGTTGCTTATTGAGTCTTCTTGGAGACTCATCTTTTTTAATATTGCTATGCAGGTTTATATTACAATGGCTCTTTCCTAAGACAAATTATGGAACTACCTACAAGACATGAGGGTCTCCATAGACATAATGGATGCAAGGTATGGACATATGTGGCCTGAAGGGCATCCAAATGTCGATGTGTTCCTCAAGGCTCTACAGGATTTCCGACAAGATCTGTCTAGTGTGCAGTTTGTAGGGAATGCATAGGAAAACCAAGTATTCTCACCTTCAGTAGAGGAAGTGGATGCAACACAAGCCTTAATTTCTCTAAGGGGGAGGCAGGTGGCTGTGTAGTCTCCCAGTCATTTGCAATATTTCTTGTCTCTACTCTTCTGTTTTATTTCAGTATAATTGTATATTCAAATGTTTATATTCCGTAACTAATCCATATGATACAGGTGCATTGGAATACTTCTAGGATGGCACATCAATTTTTTTGTACCTACTATGTAAAGGGAAACGATCTGGGGTTTCTTTTTGATATAGTGATTAGGGGGTGATCATTTTTTTTGATACAATGTATAGGGGATTCTCTTTGTTATACCTTGTAAGGGGGATATACAATGTAAGGGGGGTGATATGATACTGATAAATCAATCCACGAACATACTAATATGATACTGGGGGTATTTTATGTTCTCTTTATACTTAATATAAAAAAAATATATATATTTTAACTTGATATTTTATTAATTTTGAATATAAGATTATTTTATTTAACATTTTTGTCCTTAATATTTCCCACTTAAATGAATTTTATGATATAAAATGTATACAAAAATTAGTTAATGTTGAATTATCTTATTTTATTTTTGATTGTTTGGAATTGAAAGAACTTGGAAAAGAATTTTGAAAAGAAAAATATTTAGATTCTTTTAGTGTCTAGGTGGCTAGTGCAAATTGAGATTTTAGACTAGAAACTAGAAGCCTAATTAACAATTAATTGACTAGAATGAGAGTTAATATTGTCGAAAGACAAGAGACAACACATGCAAACAAGAAATGGAAACAAGGCATGACTAAGATAGATCAAACCATAAAATAGAAATGAATGCAAATATTATCTAATTAAGTGACAACTGAAAAAGGATTATACAATTGGATTTACGAATTTGCTAACTAAATTTGCAAACAAACATTGATAATTTATGAATTGTAACTATTCTTTAACATATTGTTTTCTAATCTAATTATAATTTAACATTGAAAATAAAGTTTAACAAATTGTAAATTCTCCATACAATGCAAATAAAATTTAGAACATTTAAGGAATGTAAATATTTGTTTTCCATTATCAAATATTCTTCAACTCGAAATCAGGCTTTTCAAATGAAAAATTATTTCTTTGATTTAAATTTAGGGTTTTAGATTTTATTTTTGTTTGAATTCAATATAGGGTTTCAATCTAAGCAATTAGGGTTTTTAATGCATTTTTTTGTTTCATTTGAAACTAGCGTTTTCAAATCCAATTTTTTTGTTTGATTTGAACTTAGGGTTTCAAAAAGAAATTAGGATTAAATTCAAATGCATTTTTTTTAATTTGATTTCAATTTAGGGTTTTGTCAATGCAATGTTTTTGTTTCCAAGTTCAATTAGGGTTTTCAACTACAATTGTTTTTGGTTTGATTCAACAATTTAGGTTTCAAATGCATTTTCTTTTGTTTCCAAGTTCAATTTAGGTTGATTTTTTGCTTTCTATTCAATTTCTTCAGGGTTTCATTGCATTTTTTCATCTAATTCTACAAATACTCATTTCTACTTTACAGATAAATAAACTGCATAAAAGGATAAATAAATTGAATAAAAATAGGCTAACACACATTATTGTATTAAAATTAAAAAAAAAAACAAAAAACAACAAAATTTGGGATGGTGGTGTAGCTTGAGTTCGCTCAACTATCGTTGTTGTCCACCAGATGAATTCAAGATCTTGTGCAAAATGAAATGAGTTTTGTTTTAAAAAAAATAAATACTATCTCAAAATAGTATCTCGATTATTAAAAAATGGGATCCCGCTTTTTACAAATCGAGATCCCATTTTTTAATAATCGAGATCCCATTTCGCATGTGTTAGTTTGGGACCCTCTTACAAAAAGGATCCCGATTTTTAAAAAATGGGATCCCATTTTGAATTTAGGCTCAGGATCCTAAACCTAAACGGTATCCCATTTTTAAAAAATCAGGATCCCGTTTATGAAAATTGGGATCTCATTTTTGCAATGCCGATTTCGTGTTTTTGGCTAAGGCAAAAAATTCCACATTTCATGGACTCAATTTCTTGCACTTACCCTGATATGGGATTTCAAAGATAAAATATTATAAAATAAATTAAATTACATTGATAACATGACTATATTTGTAAAATTTGAGGTTGAGTCGAAAATATAGCTTTTATCATTTACTCATGTTTGTTTTATATCCTTATTATATTCAACCTAAATTATATGGATTGATAGCTTACAATCTTTGAACCAAGCTTAGTAATGAACTTATGTGAAATGAGGTTTTCTTCTGAACATAGATCAAACAAATGATCCATTTTGTTATAACTCAATTCAATCATGAATTGGAAGAGTTAGGTGAGAGACTCTTCATCATGTGAGACATTACCCATGTTGTGGACATGCTTACACATAGTGACGTAGGATAATCTTGTTGGCCCATATTTATCGTTGCATTAAAAGATCGATCTATCAACGTCGGATACAAATAGTAGATGCATGGATCACACAAGAGGAAGTTAGTCCCTTGTCACAAATACTGAGGGGAACATTGACCATTTGTCAACAATCTCGCCCTCAACATTAACCGAGGGGATTCAAACTTGTGATCCAACACTCTACTACCAATTTTTGGCCCACGTTTATTGTTGCATCAAAAGATCAATCTATTAATGCCTAATACAAACGATATAGACATGGATCACATTGGAGGCAATTAGTCCCTTGCCATGATTCTCGAGGGGAGTGTTGACGATTTTCCAACAATCTTTCATCTACATCTAAATTGTATTCAATATATATTGTTATGTAACCGCACACATCATTCTTTTCTTTTCCTTTATTGACTCATGATGGTACCAAATCTAGGTATAGCTTCCTACATCTCTATTTTATATGCTCATATTTTATCATAGTGGTAATGATGATCATCACCTTTACCATTATAATTCAAAATAATAATGATGCTAGAATTATTTATCTCTTAGCTTTTCAATTATCTCTATTCTTTTTACAAAAAATCTACTACTCACCATACCATTTGTGCTTATAAGAAGAGTAGACCATGTTATCTAACATATAGTAATGAGATTGAGAAAGAGCCTCACTGGATTTTTCATAAGGATAAGTCTCTTTAGGTGACTAAATAAATATCTATTTTATTAAGATCCACAATCTATGACATATTTACCCCATTTTATTTCACTCTTCCTAAATTCAATTGTTTAAGATTGGACATTTTTTCCATTACCTTGCCCACAAATAATTCCACTATATTAGCCTTTTATCTTCATCAAAATAAGTTAAAGTAATTTGTGGTAATATTATAAATCATCCTATTTAGAAATTAGTTGCTATTTTATATTTTTTAATGAACGTGCTTAGTTTTTATATTATGTAATAGTATGCATCAACAACTACAACCTTGTGAAATAGATTTATTGATGTTGATAAATTTTACGGTAGCTAAATTAAATATCTAATTTTGAGACCCACTAATCAAGCGTCTTTTCACTAATATTTTCATCACAAGGTTGAATATCATTTTTAGTAGCTTTGAATAATCTCTTAAGTGGGCACTCTGGTAGAGCTCCTGATGTTTTTTGAAAATTTGTGATGAGTCTTTCTCTTTCTTGATTTTGAGCTTCTGTGTTCAAGGGTAGGGCTTAGGGTTTTAGGTTAAAAAACCTCGCTTCAAAGTTTATATAGTCATGAACATTGAACATTTTAATTATCTGTTGACTCCTTACTACTAGTTACCAATCTTTCAAATCATGTCTTATGCCATCAAAATCCATGAAGTGACTGACCCTTTGGTATAATTTTATCGGTTTTCATGTGTTGGGTCATTATTTTAACTTTCTCAAGGGATGAATATTTCCTTCTAAAATTGTTAGAGAATTAAGTCATTTAGTCCTGAGGGTTGTGGTCCCGTTGACCTAGTTGGGTCCCTCTTTTAAGATTAGCAGTTTTGACATGTGCAAATATGAAAATCCATGGTGGTCGTTCGATCGTTGTAAGTAGATCACTGCCATTCTCTACGCATTTGTCTTGTGTCATTACTTATTATTTTATTCACATGGGCTGGTAGGCTTAAGCCACATGTCTCATGCATGGGCGAGCCCGATGTCTTTTTTGAATACTGCAGGCGGTATCAAAAGGAAATCAACGGTGATCGATAAATCATGTGGCAATGTCTTGACCATTCCCCACACACCCGTTATAGTTTATTCTTCATTAAAATAATCTCATGGGCTGGCGAGTAGTCACTGCTTGTTAGGTCTGATGGTGGGCCCAGTGTTTCCAAGTAGTCAACAAGCAGAGATTTGAAGAGAATCGATGATCGATAGTGGGTGAAATGGGTCAATTGTGATCGCTCCCTGCTATCCTGTGCAGGTCCCACCTTTGCTGATAGATTCTCAATAGGGTAGTGGGCCATTTCCACATGGAAGAACCCAGAAGGCATGAAAACATTAAAGCAAAGGAAAATATTAATCAAATATTTCACACGGGGCATGAAAAATAAAGTGTGTGCTCCTAAATGAAGGTATGGTGCACATGTTTTGAGATCTTTTAATCTAGGCCATTGATTGTGTAGGAGGAATAAGGTCATGACTAGTTGGCCTTGATTAAGATATGAGTATGTGGAAGTCATGAGTCTTAGTATCAACCCTTGCCTGTCTCCTTGTTGATAAAAGTTGCACAGGGTTTAAAAACTACGGGGGCGAGGGGAAGAGAACACGCGGATTCTAACTGCATCGACAAAGGAATGGTAGAGCCCGTGAACCATTAGCAAGTGGTTCCATGTGGCTTATTGTCATTTGATGAATATTGAAGCTGCATATAGTCAAGTTTTTCAAATCAAGATGACTAAATTTGGATCGTCCATTAGTTAACATGCCCACGTGATCAATGGCTAGCATTCAAAACTCAATTTGAGGGAAAGTGAGCCATTTTGGTTCGTGCGAGTGAGCCTTAATAACTGAAATGATGTCGAGATACCAAAGTAGGAGGTTGCATAGCTATTAAAACTTGTCTTGAAAGCATAATTGAGTAGTGTGAAGGTTATTCTACACACTTTGAGAGCTCATGTTGCAGTTTTCAGGCTTGTCAGATGTTGAGGCTAGGGTTATCAACTTGCGAAAGAACCAGTAAGTAAATTACTACTTTCCCATTAGAATTATTGATAAATTGTGGTTTCCCAAACCTCTTAGTCAATTAGGATTTTTTCTTAGTTTTGCATTTTAAGGTTTGATGTTCATAAGGGAGAATTGGTAGGTCCTGCATTATCATAATTAGTGTCAAACCCTTATCTAAGCTATAATTTTTGGTCCAAGAAGTCGTAAACCCTGCTTTGTAATACCTTTTGTGTCATGGCTCCCAAAGCACAGTCAAAAGCATCTTCATCTAAAGGGGAGACTTATGTACTCAAAAGGCCTTTGTATAAAGACCTTACTAACCAATTGCCACCCTCGACAGTGAAAAACCTAAGGGTCAGATGCTTCTCTAAGGTCTGCAAGTAGTTGAGGGTTTGATTGACAAGAACAGTTCTATTAAGGAAACCAAATTACCTTACAATGGGTGGGAATTGTTCTAT